>JACEFZ010013691.1:0-55000 GCA_014155875.1 Cepaea nemoralis
GTTCCGTTACAAGAAACATTCATTCATTTATTCAGTTCCTTTGCAGAGCCTCGCTCCCATAACAACCTTCCGGAACACCTCTCGATCATAAGCAAGATGTCCCGCGTCTGATACACCCATCTGGAGATCATCCGCCACATCCTGCACCCATCTTCTCTTTGACCTTCCTCTAGCTCTCTTCCCAGGCCTATACACCTCCTTTATTGTTCTCTCCAAACTTTTAGTGACCAAATTATTTCAATTTTCTTTGTTTTATCGTCTTTAATAGCCAACGTTTTTTCAACATTCAGCCCCTGAAGTATGGATGCATTTGTTCTTTACTGTATCCAAGATATTCTTAGAACTCGTCTATAACATTTATATTCAAAGGCATATGTGCGCTGTTCAGCTTGTTTAGTAAGTGTCCAGGTCTCACAGGCGTATGTTGCAATGGGAAAGATGGATGCTCTTAAAAATCTAATTTGTGTAGTTCTATCTGTCCCTCTCCACAATTTATTCAGTTGGTTTAGTCTTTGAAGAGCAATAGATACTCGTCTTTTAACTTCTTTCATTGTGTCACCATTGTTGGTAATCAATGACCCAAGATATTCAAAATTTTCCACCACCTCCTATTTTTTATCATTAACATATATTTCTTTCTCCATAGTAAGAATCAACTGACAAGATATACAAACATCACCACTACATAATCAAAAAATTAATACATGCACACACACACTCACACACACACACACACACACACACACACTCACACATCTCTCTCACACACACACACACACTTACACGCGCGCGCGCGCTTTTTTCAACCTACACAGCATATACATGACCCATAAAGCAAGAGACATCATATATAGAAGCAACACATAAGAGGCAGAAGAACACATTTACTAGCATCATCATGTGCCATGCCGGTAAGCGCCTCACCATCTAACTCGATCACCAGAGTTGTCGATCAGCCCAGTGGTCTTTTCTCGACCATTTACTATTCATGGCCATCTATCACACCCACACGGACTGCACTACAACAACTTCTCTGCCTTCATCACACTTGCCAATTGTTACCATGGTCTCCAATTTATTTCTTCTCATAACGTGACCAAAATGTTGACTGTCTACGTCTAATTTCTCTAATCAGTGTATGGTTTTCATTTGTTTCTTGTAGGACTTGGTCATTGTTTGTTTTCCTCTGTCTTGGCATTCTTTGCAGTTTCCTCAGAAACCACATTTTCACAGCCATCAGGTGCTTTTCAGCCTGTTTGTTCATTGTCCACGCTTCATATCCTTACACCCGGGAAAGTTATCCGGTCAACAAACACGGCAGAAGACGGATTTGTCGGCCTAAGGGCGCAAATAAAAATATCACAGCGCAATTACATCTGATGAAAGAAGAAGAAGAAGAAGAAGAAGAAGAAGAAGAAGAAGAAGAAGAAGAAGAAGAAGAAGAAGAAGAAGAAGAAGAAGAAGAAGAAGAAGAAGAAGAAGAAGAACAGAAGAAGAAGAAGAAGAAGAAGAAGAACGCACTGGTTCTATGTAGCACCTCAACACTCTTTCTCTCGTTGCAAATAACATATTTTTATTGGTCAATATGTTTTCTATCTTGCAAAATGGTACCTTCGCCGTGGCCACTTTTCAAGACATTTCATATCAGATGTTATGACTATTCCGAGATAATTGCACCGATCCACTTGTTTAAGAATATCTCCACTTAGAAGAATACAAACATATAATCATGAAGACGTATGGTGATGATTTTTATACACACCTACAACGCTTAGGACACTAAACAACGCCAAAAAAAAAAAAAAAAAAAAATCACAGAGCGTAGGAATCGGTAACGGTAACTTTTCATATACAACTTACCGGCCAAAAACAAATCTATTTTTCATGGAATAGTGGTTCCCCCTTTATTCATTTATTTTTGAGGAATCAGTTTGTGACGTCAGCGCGGAGGCCTTTACTAAGCTCATATACGGATAAATCCTATCGATTTTTCAGAATGCAATCCTGAAAACATAGCAAAAAAAAAAAAAGAACATTACTCACTGCTAATATCTTTTTACTTGTTTGATGAAAATCGTTCCTAAGCATTTACCATTGCTCATCTAAAATTTGTGTTTTAGTTGTTGCGTTGTATCTTTTTTCACAATCACTCTGTATAGCCCTTAAATTTATGTATCATCTGCTTTCAGAATATCTCTAATAATTGTCATGTTCTTACCCTCTTTCCTTCCTACCCTCCCCTCTCTCTGTCTTACCCTGTCTCTCCGGGTGTACTTTTATTTGCCATCTAAGTTGTACGTGATGATTATAAGTGGCCGCCAGGTATGGCTTTCACATTTGTGAATGTATTTCTGTTTTTTAAAATTAATTAGTATGTTGTCAGTTTGATTGACTGTTGTCTTATCGGAGCTTACATATATGAACAGTCGTCTCTTACTCGTACATTGCTCAATTTAGATGTTTCTAATCATCAAGATATTTATTTTTGAAAATTCTATCAGTTTTTCTCTCTTTAATTTAATTAATCACCAGATATTCCTTCTATTCTTTCATTTCCTACATTTGCATTTAAATCTCAAAGTATTAGTTTGATTTCTTCAGCTTTGGCATGAAAACAAATCGCCATTTCTGTTTCATTGTGAGTATTTTTTTTTTTTTTTTGTTTTGATTAAATACTGCTTGTAGCTGGTGAATATATTTACAAATCATTTATATGTATTGATTTGCTTGTGTCCTTATCTGATATACTCAAATAACAATATATCTCCATGGCAGTCACTTAGTCAAACAGTACTCCTACAGTTAATGCACGATTGTGATATATGTGCAGCTGTCGGTTTATATTTTTATTTATATTTTTTGGTGGAATAATCCATGAGCAGGTTATACAAGAAGCAAATGACAACCGTAAACTGATTAGAAACGTAGACAGTCAAAAAATTTTAGACACGTTATGAAAAGAAATAAACTAAAGAACTTAGTGACACTGGCAAGATTGAGGGGAGAAAACAAAGGGGAGGCAGAGAAGTAGGGGTTTGGATTATAGAAGTAACGGCTGCAACAGGATATAACAATTATAGAAGTAACGGCTGCAGCAGGATATAACAATAGGAAGTAACAACAGTTAGGTATGTGTAGCTCCTGCATTTGTTGTCTCGTTGTATACTTATTATATTGTTGTTTTTTTGGGGGATTTTTTTCTTATTTCGTTTTCCGTTTTCATATCTTCCACCTATGATTTATGTTCGCCATTGTGGAGTCGTTGTAAGGTACGTACATGGTGTCCGTGGTTAGTATATCTCACCTTTTCGCAGGAGCTACACGTATCTAATGGTTTTTATGAAATATCTGGATGGCTTGGCCATATGGCATGATCGAGACAAGAACACAGAGCTGATCCGAGACTCTGGTCATCGTGTGAGATGGCGAAATCATGAACACCCATGCTTATCGGCATGGCACATGATGATGAAGAGAGTGTTTATACAGAGATTTCTAAAAACAACACAGGCATTAGTTTCTTACATACTTTATTGAACAATTCATTATTAACACAATTCAAATTGTATATCGTGCTGTTCAATAGTATTGAAATTATCACAGCACACAACGGGCACACAACGCTGAGCCACATCTTGTAGCAAGTCTTCTGTAGAACATCGCCCTCATCACAGCCCGCCGACAGATTCTCCATTCATTGCCAGCTCCTCCTGCCTGGCGCATGTTCATGCCCAGTGTTCCTCCGACGTCCTGTGTCCATATCCATGCTGGGCAAAGCATGCTCCTTCTTCCAGGAACCATGACTTTCAACATTGTTCTTTCCAAACCCTTGTGATGTTGAATATGACCAACATATTAGAGTGTTCGAGTCATGATTGCTGATTATGGATTATTATATATATATATATATATATATATATATATATATATATATATATATATATATATATATATATATATATATATATATATATATATATATATATATTATTGACTGGTTTAGTTCCATGATCCAGTTTATTAAAACAAAAATCATGGCATGGGTTAGATAAAGTGAGGATACCGTGCAAAGTGACCCGCCACGAGCGATGGTCACGGCAGCGTGAAAAGCACTTTAACGCTAACGACGCTGCGTTCACGAATGCATTTTCCCGGAGACTCCTATGAGTCGGTGCTGAAGCTACGGAGTTCATGCTTTAAGCGACACTTTCGGCGAACCGCTACTAGAATGTTGTTACGAATTGTGGTTGCTGAATTGTCCTGGTAACTGGTAACGTTGAGTAATTGCGCTTATAAATGAAGTGTATTTTGTGATTAGCCAATAGAGTATGGAAAAACGATGTGCGTTGAGTTTTCAAGCTTGCGTTCGACTTGTGCACAGTGTGAGTGGTTCAGAGGTAAAGAAAGAACAGTTGTATATAATTAAGTGTAACACTGAGAGGGGAACATCGGAGAGTTGCGGTACTCAAATATAATGTCTAGCATTCAAGATGCCGGCTTCGTGGCTTAGAGTTATGACTTTTCTCCGTAATCTCGTATACTCTCGTCGGTAACGTGATGACGGTTAGAATCAGCAGTGGTTCGAATCGCATCGGTAACTTACGGGGTATGTGAGCCGGCCGCTCAGAAAGCAATGGCAAACTACTGAGCCTAATCTTGCCAAGAAATCAACATACAGCTGAAAGATGCTGGTGTTGACAGCGATGTCCTGTAAAGGATATGCAAAAAAAAAAAAAAAAAGCATTCAAGATAACGTTTATGGAGCTGTGCTCAACAGAAAGAAGTCACATATGTAATTCAAATGAATTATATCCGCTCAAAACGACACCATCAGTCGGTGTCGACGATGTCATCTATGTGTGACTCCATCATGCTCCGTAAGACAGTAACAATGACTTCATTAACAAACACAATATACAGCCACAGAGTTCAGCTGCAGCTTCAGCAACAAGAATAAATATATCTACCAAGCTGATCCGAGGCAATGAGCCTGTTTTCAAATCCACTATATATATATATATATATATATATATATATATATATATATATATATATATATATATATATATATATATATATATATATATATATATAGAGATAGATAGATTTAGCTTACGGACTTTAAGTACATGTTTTGAACGAATCACTGTAATTGGCATTGAATGCTAATACTAATCTTCTACTATATATGAGTGGCATCTTCTTCTCAATACCAGTCTATCTTTCCCTACTCTTCTCCCCCTGCCTTCCTATATTTCCCTTCCACTATGCGTACGGACGCGCTCGAGTGTATGTGTGTGCTCGCGCTTGCGCCGTTGTCTCTGGTTATACATACGACGTGTCTTGAGAAGGCACATTATGTTCTGAGATAGTAGCTTCTTTAGTCGCATCACGCAAATTCTTATTGAGGCGAGGAGGAGATGCGTGTATGGTAAGGGAAATATTACTTTCACTGAGGCAGGAGGGAGATGCGTGCCTGGTAAACAAAACTTGGCTACTAATGGCAAAGGTATTCGACGATTTTAGACGTTCTAGCTCATTTAACCCTTTCTTCCACTTCCAGGGTACAGTTTTGAGCATCATTAAGTATGTCTGCTTGTAATCCTTTCGTGCTAGAGCGTAGATGGGTGCATTGACCATTGCATTTGCAAAATGAACAGCTGTGACACGACTTTTAAAATTTCAGTTTCTTTCGGTGGAAACAGGTTTAGGTATTTAAAAGGAACGATTAGTCAGATATGGTAGCCATAACAAAATGAAAACAAACATTAAGATCATAGTTATCTTAATAGTGCTAACAGTTTCTTTGAAATTCCTGATTTTTCTTTGGTCATATTACTGTTTTCACTTCTAAATGTTTTATGCATTTGTAAATTTTAACACACACGATGACATGCAGTATAATCGGAATCCCAACGCATGAATAAAGAGTTATAAATCCAAACAAAATAAGCGTAATATCGAGGCATTATTATGTAATAATTACACCGCCTGAAGGCCGTTGACGTTTGTGTTATAATTGTTCCAACCCATCATTGGAAGAAAGGCTATTAGAAGTATATAAAGCCACAGAAGTATCACGCCTGCTATAGCTGTTTTCACGGTAATGTAGGACTTATACGTCACTGGCCACATAATGGCGATGTAGCGGTCTATGGAGATGAATAGTAGGTGCATCAGGGAACCGCCAGCAGCCAACCAACAGACGCGTACCAGAAAAGGCAAATATATTTATTATAATATACTGTGTAATTTGTGCTCTCCGAATAGGCCACGGCATACATTGGAATACACAGTACACCCATCATCAAATCTGCGATACTCAAACTGAACAATAAAATGTTCATCGGAGTGTGGAAATGTGAGCACAAAATCGTTGCCCAGAACAGCAAAGTGTTGCTGGCCAAGATGAAAGGAATGTAGCAAATTGTTATTATACTAAATATCGTGTGTACTGTAATGATGTCGTTATCTTGCAGGAAATCGTCTTTAGTCTCATTGATGGACATACTGGCGAATTCTGATTCCTATACTCACAAGATCCCTTGTCAGTAAGGAGCGTTTCTCGTGGTGACGTGTATTCCTCCGGGTGACCTGTATTCCTCGTGGTGTCCGTGTATTCCTCGTGGTGACCTGTATGGTAGTGCACCTATGTTGACTGTTCCGAGCTTAACTCTTATTAACAGCTCAGAGCATAATGTTTGTTGACTATTATGAGAATAAAGTTTGTTGAATAGTTGAAGAATAATGTTTGTTGACTATTTCGAGTATAAAGTCTGCTCACTATTCTGAACACACCGCTTGTATAGAGTGCAGATTTGTGCAGCAAAACGTCAGAATGTCCTGGGAAGTGGAAACTGTTAATATGTATTAAAACGTATAAGTAATTTATAATAACAATAATAATCTTATAATTTCAGATACAATCAAATGTAATCAAATAACACTCATAATATTTATGAAACTATGATAAGCACGCAGTACGTACGTACACACACCCACACACTACACACACACACACGTGTGTGTGTGTGTGTGTGTGTTGTGTGTGTGTATGCCATAAATATCAGATGGATTGTTTCTTCTTTGGGCGTGTCCAGTGGTCGGGAGTGTTTGCGTTGTATTTGAAGAAACGACCACTTTGTTTTAGTGTGTGTTTGAGATATATCAATTCTAACTCCACTTAGCTAATCATTGAAAGTTGAGGCGAAAATTGATTAGTTTTATTTCTTTGGTTGTATTCGTTTCAGGAGTTGTGATGGTTTATTTGGGTCAGTGTTATTGGTTGTGCTGGTTCGTTTTTGGTTGTGTTCTTTGTTTTTCTTTTTCCTGACACAACTGCTGCAACCAACAGAACCTAAGGAACTGATAACCACTGAGAAACATCCAAAGAAGCAAGCACAATAAGTGAAACTAACAAATCCAGAGAAAACGATACAACCAAAGAAACGAACACAACCACTGAAACCGACACAACCACTGAGAGCTATAACACAACAATTGATTGATTGATTGATTGATTTAGGAACCGACATCACAGCATTCGAGATTGACACTACCAAAGAAACGACACAATCACAGAAAACGACACATCCACTGAGACCGAGACAACTCATTGACACCGACACAAAGAATTAAACCAACAAAGTAACTGATACAGTATGGAGACAAAAATGAAACTGACACAATCACTAAAAATGACACAATCAAACTAACCAATGACATTGACAACATCGAAAGAAAACGATACAGTCAATGAAACTTACACATTCGCCTGAAATAACCACATTCAATAAATCAACACAACCACAGAAACAACTAAAAGGCAACCAATGATACAGACAACCAAATAAACAGACACAACACATGAAACGTACACAATCTAAGAAAACGATGCAACCACGGAAACCTGCACAACTATTTTAAAAACCCACATTCAAATAAACCGAAACAAATAGTAACACAAGCAAAGAAACTATCACAAAGACAGATACAAAAGAAAAGAAACCAAAACAGCCACCCGAACTGACAACCACTGTAACGACCAGAAGGAAAGTAATCGACACAACCACTGAAAATGACACAACCACTCAGACATAAGAAACATACAACCAATAAAACAGACAACCAAAGGAACATACACTACTTAGGAAGCCAACACAACCGCCTGAAACAACCACACTCAAAGAAATAGCCAGTAAAACTGACATAACCAAACAAACCAACACAATCACGATAATAATAATACAACCAAAACAACCATCGAACCTGACACAGCCACTGTAACGGAGAGAACCAGGATAACCAACAGAAAATGATACAACCAAAGAAACAAAAGAAAACGACACATCGAAAGGTCGTCTTTATGTGTTCAGGTCACTGTGTCGTGAGTGCAGAGAATGGGCAGCGGGACGCACTTAGTTTGAAGTGCAACAGCTGATTCAGAGTAACATACATCAAGATGACATAGTCATCTACACCGATGGGTCAGCGGTGAGAAACAGACGTTGTGGTTGGGGTTTCAATGTATGGGCTAATGGACAAGTTTAGAAAAAGGAGAGTCTGGCATATGAGACAAAGACCTCCAGCATGAGAATGGAGGTGGAAGCAGTAACAGCGGCATTCCGTTGGTTAGAGGAGACTACTGCAACACACATTGTATTCATTACGGATTCAAAGAGTAAGGTGGACAAAGAAATGTTTCGTGTGGAATGGATATCGTATCTTCAGAGGTCACAGATTGTGAGAATTGTGTGGATATTTTGCCCTGGCCATGCGGGCGTACGGGGAATGAATAGGTTGATAGGTTGGCAGGGAATGCACCTCTTGGTGGTATATTAAGTATGGACAAGGGGAAGGTGGTCGTGCGCTTGTGAGACCAGGTGGAGAAGGCGGGGGAACAGACGGAGAACCCGTAAGTAATTTAGTCAGTCAGAAAGCCGCCGTTTTTATTATTTTGTGTGTGTGTGTGTGTGTGTGTGTGTGTGTGTGTGTGTGTGTGTGTGTGTGTGTGTGTGTGTGTGTGTGTGGCGCATATTATATTATTACTAATTATCTATTTTGCGACACAAAGGGAGAAAACTCCTGGTATTTATTTTTTCTTCAAAAAGTAGGCGTGGTCTAGCGGGTGTGGTCAAATGACTCATCTGAGTTGATGTGGTAAAAAGCTGGTCAAGTGGCCAAGGGGTGGTAAACTGATTCATCAGAGAGGGTGTGGTCATGAGGTCACGAGGTGGTCAAGTGGTAAAGGGGTGGTCAAGAGATGGTCAAGTAGACAAGGTGTGGTCAAGCGACTCATCAGAGTGGGTATTGTCAAGAGTTCAAGAGGCGGTCAAGAGGTAATCAAGTGGTCAAGTGGTGGGCAAGTGGTCAAGGGATGGTAAAGTGACTCCTTAAATTGTAGGTGAGGAAACGTATAGTGACGTGGTATGCAACATAAACCATAAACCATGAAACAATAACAAAATGATTCAAAAAGAATGGCATATAATGATTTTAATACAGGGAAAACATATATAGACAAACATTGAATTGAGGAGAGGTGTAGTAGTAACGTTATACAGGTTTTAAAAAGTGACCGCTCGGGATGTAAGATGGCCGGTAGAACAACATATTATGTATATAAAAGCCATGGCCTCTTTGACTGAAGAGGGGCGGGGTATGGTTTAGTATGGTCATACGCTGTAGAAACATCATCATCAAATGCATGTGCAGGTGTACGGATTAGGATTATGAGAATGTGCAGATAAGGCTAGTGGTATTGAGGTGCTATAGATGTTAGGTCTAGAGTTTGGGGTGTCTCATTCGTGAGGTATCGAGCTATCTGCTCTGGGTAGACTGTTGCCGATCGCGGCGGGCATGTTATAATGCGTTTATCTACTGCGTCTAGTGTTTGGCGAGGGAAATTAAAAACCCGGTGATAGTGTCTGTCAAAAAATCGATCCTCTCAGGTGGAGTTTCTTTGAGTATGGTAGGTATGATGACATCATTACACTAACCGCCTAGTGTGTAAGTCTATAGGTTGTCGGTTTCCTTGCTTGTATTAGTATAGTAAATATATTTCTCGAATGATGTATCTGTATAATCATGGGGTTGATAACAGTAAAAATAACTCCACGTAGGGTTCATGACTGTAAGATAGATAGCGAGAGAGAGAGAGAGAGAGAGAGAGAGAGAGAGAGAGAGAGAGAGAGAGAGAGAGAGAGAGAGAGAGAGAGAGAGAGAGAGAGAGAGAGAGAGAGAGTAAGCGCATGTTCAGTGTATAAACATCAGCATCATTTTTCGTGTATTGGCGTGTTTGTATCGGCAGGTCACTGGTGGCCTGTATTGCGTTGTGTGTATCTTTTCCACTCGTAGTACCAATATTGTCTATGAGCGGCGCTGTTGTATTTGAAAACGTGTAGCGTCGGCAGCGTTGTAGATAGACATAACAGTGCAATGCTGCATTTCTCTTTTCGTTGAATTTAAAAAGACTGCTGTTTTTAAAGGCGGGGTTACGGGTTACAGATCTTTAAATAAAAAACATTTAAAAAAAACACACGAAGATTTATATATAACGGGTGTTCATTTGAAACCCGTTCCAAGTGGCTTTATTACAAAAGCATGAAAGAAACATAAACAGGTGTGGTAGAATTAAACAAAGCATTCATTTTGAATGAATTATGCACCATGACATATTCAGAAGAAGTCGCCGTAGGCATTCAGGCAAGCATCCAATTGTTTGGGTAGGAGGCGAATGTCGTCCGCAAAAAAAGGAGTGTGGTTGCTCACTGAACCAAGTGTTTACCGCATTCATTACGTCTGCATTTGTGTGAAATCGTTGCTCCTTGAGAGCTCTTTTTTAGAGGTCCGAACAAATGTAAATCACATGGTGACAAATCAGGACTATAGGCTGGATGTTGTAGAATTTCCCACTTCTTCCTTGCTAATGCTTCCTGCACAATCTGTGCGACATGCGGACGAGAATTATCCTGCAACAAAATCACACTGCGAGAAAGCATGCCAGGTCGTTTATTCTTGATGACATTTTGCAGGGTATCTAGTGTTTGCAAGTAGTGGGTAGAGTTGATGTTGACACCAGGTTCTTTAAAGTCGGCCAACAATAGCCCTTCATAGTAAAGAGAAAAAAAATCCGCTCAGCACAACCTTACCAGCTGAAACCTGTAACTCGAATATTTTGGCTTTTGGTGATCCAGCATGCTTCCATTGCATGCTCTCTCTTTTGCTGCTCAGCTCAAAGTGTGACACCATGATTCATCGCCTGCCACTATGCGGAAGAGAAATGCATCACCCTCCACTCTGTAACGCAGATAGGGGTTTAAACACCATCCCGTGAGTTCTTTTTTTTGGTGTTCGGTCAACATGCGTGGTACCCACTGTAAACACACCTTCCGATATTGCAGTTTCTTACGAACGACCTTTTGAACTGTCCCAATTGACACATCAAATTCTTTCGCTAGCGAACGTATGCTTCGACAACAGTTCATCTGTACTGCTGCATCAGTTTTTGAGATGGTTTTTGCATTTGCAACAAAATGCGCTTGACCCGGCCGTCGAAGATCTGTCGTGAACTGACGTCCTTTCCGAAACATTCGTGCCCAGTCTGTCACTGTTGTCTTCGGCACACATTTGTTATCGTACGCTGCCTGCATTCTTCGATGAACCTCACCTGATTGACATTCTTCAAATGAAAGAAACTAAATCATACTCTTGTAGCTTCTTTGGACGGATTTTGGATGAACCCGGCCATTTTCTCAACGGTCAAAAACGAACCTATGCATCATTTGAAGATAAACACGTGATATTTTATTCATTAGCCAGTGCTTATCACATGACTATGACATGATCATGTTAACGTATGCAATTACGCGCGGTGCGGCACAAACGGATTTCAAGTGAACAGACATTTTATTTTAAAAAAAAAGAAAGAAACAAGTGGACGTAAAATTACTTAGTTGCATATTAGCTATTATTTGCTTATAGGTGTTAGTGGTCATAAAAAAATAACACAGCCGGTGAGATTAATGCTAAGAACGTTACCTCTGTAAAATAATGTTTGCTAGCTTGGGGGTCGATGTATTGACATCTTCTGTGAGCGGAAAAACACGCGGCTTGCAGTTACTTAGACAAATCAATTCACCCATCGCAACATAAGATGAAGGTTTGATGACCAACACAGCAGCAGCAAGTTCCATGGAGGTAAGCATGGGTGGTCATTACTCGCCATTTCACTCGATCACCAAAGGCTTTGATCAGTTCAGTGTTCTTGTCTCGATAATTCTAGTCCTTTGGTTTACATAATTGTCATTAGTGCTATCTGTCTAAGTAATACCAGGTAGTAATAATATTGGTAGTAACGGAAGTTCCAGCGACAATATCGGGGAAAAGTAGAGGTAACTGCAGATAGTAATTGTTGTCACCTTCATCAATAAACTTGTCGCCTGGCGTGGACGATCATAGAGCTCCACAAATGGCGATCTGCGACGGTATGGATCAATTCATGGGTTTAATCATTCTACTGCAATTCCCAATAACGTTGTTATCTTCATGCAGTGGTGGTAGTCGTAGCAGCAATAGTAGCAGTAGTACTAGTCATCAGCATCATAACATGTCTTACCGGCTGGCGAGGGCAATCATATCGCCCCACATATTGAGATATCCGACAGCATGGATCAATTCACGGATTGACTCACGCTACAGGAATCCCCATGAATGGCGTTATCTTCACGCAATGGTGGTAGTATAGTAGCAAAATTAGCAGTAGTGCCATCATCATCTTCATCAAGAGACATGTCGCCTGGCGTGGGCGACCATCCCTCGCCACAAAGTGATGTCTCAGATGCCATGGATCAGTAATGCATCTCTCATCTCATCTCATCATGTTCCTCTTGTACCTTGCGGTGTCGAGGTGAAGTACAAACTTCGTGAGAGTGCCCGATTATGGGCTTCATATATCGATATTCCCATGGACTCTGCTATTCCCTCCGTCCAACGTTTACGTGGTCGGCCTCTTCCTCTGTTTCCATCTGGTCTGTACATCATTGCTTGTTGTGGTATGCTGTTGACTAGTAACCTACTTGCATGGCCAAACCATTTGACTTGCTGCTTTCTAATAAAATATAGTGCTGCTTTAACCCCCACTTTAGTCCTGATTTCTTCGTTTCTGATCTTATCTCTTCTTGATAAGTTGAGTATTCTTCTCAGGGACCTCATTTCTGTTGTTGTGATTTTTTTTTTCTCTTTTTCTGTCAGTGTCCAGGTTTGGCATTGGTAGCATAGAGTTGGTAGGAAGATTGTGTTGTAAAGTACTTCTTAGTTTTTCTACGAGCAGTAATGCATTTAGAAATAATACAATACATCAAAATGTGACAGATGCAAAGAAATCGACAACTAAACAAACAAATGACACACCAAAATGACACAAACAATTAAAACTGAAACAAAAACACTGATTCAAACAAAAGAAAAGCAAAACATCCAACATGTTGCAAACACGTTCACAAAAGGTAATTGACAACAAACCGACACAAAGACAAACTGACACAAAAAAATGAAACCTGAAACAACCAATGAAAAATGCCATAAACACTAAACGATGCTGTAATGTAAACGTCAAAATGTAACACATACAAAGAAATCGACAACTTCTCAAAAATAAAATGACACACCAAAATGACAGAAACAATGAAAAAATGACACAACGTCAAACTGACACAATGACAAACTGACACAAACAAGGGAAAATGCAGATATAAACACTGAAAACTGACGCAACAACGCACTGAATTAGACACCTAAAGAAAACATGACACCCAGATGTAAACGTCAAAATGTCACACACACACACACACACACACACACACACACACACACACACACACACACACACACACACAAGAAGAAAGCGATAACAAACGAAAATGACACATTAAGGAAAACTGACACGATACATCAACAAAATTGCTGACATAAACACTGAAAATTGACAGTAAAACTAGACAAGTTACCTAAAGAAAAGCAAAACATCCAAAATGTAACAGAGACATACACAAAAAGAGATCGGCAACAAATGAAAAATGACACAGCCACTGAAAATGACACACAAACAAAATGAAACAACCAATGAAAACGACTAACACAAACAATAAGAAAATGACATAAACACTGAACTATGCACCTCAAGAAAACGAGACATCCAAATGTACAAATAAAAAAGTAAAGACACGTGCACAAAAAGAAATCGACAACAAATAAAAAATAAAACAGCCAGTGAAAAAAATAATGATAAAACTTGAAACGATTAATAAAGCGACACAGGCTAGGAAAACTAAAGCAACCAATGAAGACTGCCAACATAAACACTAAAAACCTAACACAACGACAAACTGATACAACCAAAGAAAATAGACAGCCAAATGTAAAAGTTAAAGACATTGTTAGGGCAAGTGAGGCAGTTGATAGGTCAATTCGACAACGTGTGATATGATGTGGGGAAGTTGTTAGGTCAAGTGCCCAAGTTGATAGGGTAAGTCGACAAGATGTGAGAGATAGTAGACAAGTTGTTAGGGCAAATGGGGGAGTTGCTAGAGCAAGTGGGGAAATTGATAGGTCAATTCGATAAGTTGTGAGAGCATGAGGGAAAGTTGTTAGTTCCAGTAGGGAAGTTGTTAGTTCCAGTGGGGAAGTCGAAAAGATGTGAGAATTACTTGGGAAGTTGTTATGGTAAGTGTGCAAGTTGCTAGGGCAAATCGACAAGATGCGAGAGCTAGTGGAAAAGTTGTTAGGGACAAATGGGGGAGTTGTTAGTGCACGTGGCCAAGTTGTGAACGTAAGAGGGTAAGTTGTCAGGGCAATTCGACAAGTTGTGAGAGTCAGTGGCCAAGTTTGTAAGAGGTAGTTGACAAGTTGGCATTGCAAGTGGGTAAGTTTTATGAGCAAGTGGACAGTTGTTAGGGCAAATAGATATTGATAGGGCAAGCCGACATGATGTGAGAGCGGTTGGACAAGTTGTTATAGTAAGCGGAGCAGTTATTAGTGAAAGTGGTCCAATTATGAGTGTCCATCCTCTCCGCCTCCCTCCTCCCTCCTCCTCCTACTCCTCCTCCTCCTCCTCCTACTTCCTTCACATCCCTCCTCCCGCCTCCCTCCTCTCCGCCCTCCTCCGTCCTCCTCCTCCTTCCTCCTCCCCTCCTCCTCCCCCTCCTCCTCCCCTCACCTCCTCCTCCTCCTCCTTCTCCTCCTCCTCCCTCTTCTCCTCCTCCCTCCTCCTCTCCGCCCTCCTCCTCCCTACTCTCTCCTCCTCCTCCTCCTCCTCCTCTCCTCCTCCGCCTCCTGCCGGCTATCCGCCTCCGTGCGAAATATGAGAAACACACTGAACCGTTCAACAGGGATTCATTGTCAAAGAAATGTGGTTATTAAGACAAACGAAAGTGAGGGAAATGAAATACTTTGGGCGTGTAGAGTCTGGAACAAGATGTATATGGAGGGAGGCCTAACGAGTAAGTCGGACAAGAGGAAAACCCAACATGGAGGGTATATCTTATATATAAAAGGCGATCTCCGTCCGTCTGTCTGTCTGTCTGTCTCTAATGTCCCTAATGCGCTCGCGAACGGCCCATCCCATTGAGATGAAATTTTTTACACGTCTTCCTTTCATTCCAGCGCAGCCCACTGTCATATTTTTTTAGTATGAAATCGGCTGCTTACCCAAAATATTATTTCATTTTTCATTATAATTTCATATATCTCAGGGGACTTAACTCTGTAAAGTTATTTCAAGGGGCATAACTTTTCTGAATAACTTATAGTCATATTGTGGCATCGTTTTCAAGATTTATAAACTCTTTGTCCATAGTTATGTACCGGCATATGAGTTATAATAAATAATGATACAATCTGTGAGGAATTTTCAAGTTTTCATAAAAATAATGCATAATGCATAACATTGTAACTCATCTTTTTTTTGCTTAAAGAATGAATAAATAATAGTTACCTTATCTCTATCAAGTTGAAGATTTTATATTTCTTTACACTGTCGCCAACTCTAAGAAGACATGGAACAACCTCAGCCATTATTAAATCTACAGGCATATGCGCTATATTCCTCCTCCTCCTCCTCCTCTCCCTCCTCCACCTCCTACCCTCTTCCTCTTCTCCTCCCCCTCCTCCCTCTCCCTCCTCCATCCTCCTCTTCTCTCTTTCTCCTCCTCCTCCCTCCTCCTCCCTCTTCCTCCTCCCCCAGCTCCTACTCCTCCTTTTTCTTCTTCTTCTGCTGCTGCTGCCGCTGCTCCATTTACCCAAGTTAATATATTACCAAGTTGGTCTTCGTTTATCTAAGGTTGTTCTAACTGCAACCAATAAATGATTAGACAGACAGACAGACAGACAGACAGACAGACAGATAGACAGACAGACAGACAGACAGTCAGTCGGGAACGGGAACTTATATGACTACTCATATGAATTAAATGAGATGCTCCCCATCAGGGGCTGGGCGAAGCCGGGCCGGATCAGACAGATAGACAGACAGACAGACAGACAGACAGACAGACAGACAGACAGACAGTCGGTAACGGAAACGGGAACTTATATGACTACTTATATGAATTAAATGAGATGCTCCCCACCAGGGACTGGGCGAAACCGGGCAGGGTCAGGCAGACAGATAGACAAACAGATAGACAGACAGATAGACAGTCGGGAACGGGAACTTATATGACTACTTATATGAATTAAATGAGATGCTCCATACCAGGAGCTGGGCAATGCCGGGCCGGGTCAGACAGACAGACAGACAGACAGACAGACAGACAGACAGACAGACAGACAGACAGACAGACAGACAGACAGACAGACAGACAGTCGGTAACGGGAACGGGAACTTATATGACTACTTATATGAATTAAATGAGATGCTCCCCACCAAGGACTGGGCGAAGCCGGGCCGGGTCAGCTAGTATTATCATATTAAAATACATGAAGGTCTGGAAAACGATTCTTATGCAGGCGATAGGGGAAGTGAAAAAGACAGTTATGCAGGCGATAGGAAAATTGGAAAAGAGGCAGACCAGGTTAGTTAAAAGTTAGTGCATATCCTTTACAGGACGTCGCAGTCAAACCCAGCATTTTTGGCTGCTTGCGATTTCTTGCCAAGTTTACGATCAGTAGTTTGCCATTGCTTTCTGAGCGACCGACTCGCATACCATTTTATAAAAAGCAACTCAAGACGGTCTGCTGCCAAATCGTCCGCAGCTGTGTTTCGAAAGTGGTATGCGTGATTACGAACTGCGTCCGTAACCCCGTAGCCACATATATGGTTTAGGTTCTAGGAGAAGTGGAAAAGAGACAGATCACATGACAGGGGGATTTAATGTGTGGTAAGTACTTTAAATCTGACAGCAAGAAGAGACCGGACATCTGGTCAACGATAGAGGTAATGTTTTAGAGACTGTTATATGGATGGGTTTTTCACAGAACAAGCCACCGGATGGTGATGGGTGGCAATGGTTGGATCATTGTGTCACCATTACAGGATGTATTCAAAACAGAAAACACACGTTAAAGCGGTGTGCCGAGCACTGACTGTTTATAACAAAAACATTCTTTAAACATAAATATAATTTAATTAATTCAAACATGGCTGTATATTCAATCATATAAGCAGAGATGCATAAGAAACGCAGCTGGAAAAACAAGAAAGAGATATAGAGACAAATGAAATACTAAGAATACAAGTAGGTATAACACCTATCCTGGTTTTAAAGAACACCAAAGATTAAATGGTTCGTACATTTAGTCAGAATGAAACAAGCTCGACCAGCGGCTAGAGTGTTCTACGTGAGGACATAGGGGTAGAAAGCTAGAGGATGACAAAGGAAGAATTGGTTAGAGGAAGTGAAAGAGACATTGTAGAAATAGTACAAGCAACAAGACAAGAGAAACATAGAAAATTACATCTGCCTCCTGTCTGCGACGATTCACGGCAAAAGCAGTAGGGCAAAAAAAACAAAACAAACAAACAAACAAACAAAGAAGATATTGCGGTCTATTCGGCCTGCTCGTTTAATTTCCACCTCCCGGGAGATTACAGTCATGGGATACTTGCTCACGGGTTCCCCGAGTGTTTAGCCTTATCTGAAAACTCAATGTACGAGCCACTACCACACGGGCACAGTGAGTTGTAAATCCTTACTTTGTATAATCCATGCTGTTTACGGCGTAATACAAACTAGGTCTGCTCTAAAAAGAGGCAGATCTCGTTTCTATAACTATGCTAGTATTCTGTGTTTATTGATGATCAAGCTTTGTTTCTGCTGATTAAATAGACCTATGATCACATACGGATTCTCAGGTAAACAGATGTAATCAGTTTACGATAAAGGCATCATCTCATCTGATCGCATTTCATCTAATTATGTTCCTCTTGTACTTGCGGTGTCGATATGAAGTATAAACAGCGGGAGAGTGCCCGCTTATGGGCTTCATATATCGATATTCCCATGGACTCTGTTATTCCCTGCGTCCATCGTTTACATGGCCGGCCTCTTCCTCTGCCTCCCTCTGGTCTGTACATCATTGCTTGTTGTGGTATACTGTTAGTTGGTAACCTACTTGCATGGCCAAACCATTTGACTTGCTGCCTTCTAATAAAATCTAGTGCAGTTGTAACCCCCACTTTAGTCCTGATTGGCTGATAAAGGCATCATAACACTTATTTGATTGTATCGCTGTCTGCCCATATTCCAGATCACCGTGACACTAAATATCTGTTGCATGTTCGTCCTGCACACTACATGCTCTTCTTCTTTCATTGAGCATCCATAAAGTATTGGCAGGACACATATAATATATACTCTCTACACAACCAATAGAACAGCGCATCATTAAATCTTAGAGTCCCACATAATGCTCCAACAGATTAACAAGAGCTATAGTAACCACAACGACAAACAAATGCCTGATTGGATGACTTAAAAGAGACAATGCATTCTAAAGAGCTTGGAAGCAAAGTAGGTATATTTCCTGCGACGAATGTTTCATAAATCTTGGATTGCCAGAGTAACTAACAACGGTTCTCGAACAGATAAAGTAGAACTTGAGAAACAATTATAAGAAAGGGAGAAACAGTTCTCCTTGACCATACAATGAGATGAAGGGTAATGGAACACATCATGACAGCTGGAAGGATCAGAGAAACACTGGTGAACTGAGACGGTGTCATGGAAGGCTATCATCAGCAAATTTATTCCAGAACACCGAGTGCAGAGACGTATGGAGTGACATGAACGTCTATGCAGTTTGAGTGAAAATTGATTATGATGAAAGTGAACGTATGTCCATATTCCAAAACAAAACAAACAAACAAAATCAATAATGTAGTGCATGATAAAATATATAGCCAGGTGTATTTAGTATGCTCTGACCAAAAGTACACGACTTGCTGGATATACACGGATAAAAGTTATTAAGAAAGCGAGAGCACTAAGGTAAACAGAAGTTAAATTGCTAAATGGTCATTAGTGAATTAAACGGCTCCTCAGGGAATTACGAAGTTCGTAGGTAAGTTCCCATTCTCTTACAACAATGATGTTGTCATCGTTAATTGCACTGAGCATTTCTGGAGGGAGATGATGCTGTAGACTAGTGTCAACCAGAACGACAATTTTTGAAGGGTTTTCGGATGTTTGTGAATAGAGGGCAGATGTGTAGATAAATGTCGACCACTCGTCCTGAAACAGGAAGCTTCTAGTGACCACAAGAACTATTCTCTAACTGGAGTTAATGGCATCCACAATACTCCGGGCCATGTCTGTGGTACTTGTGTCTCTATGAAAGACATACGTGCTTAATCTGAGTTCGTCTTCAATTAATCCCCTCAGATGAAAACAAGGGAAGGCATAGTCTCTTTCAGAATAGCCAATGTAAACACCAATATTGTAATCTGATTTTACTTTAAGCCTATATCCAGTGAAAAATTGTAATATCGCAGATTTCAGAAAAATCTTATGTTTATATACAAAGAAGAAGACGAGAAAAGCAATGATCATGACAAGGAACAGACTGATTGCCAGAGTAAGACAAACCCCGCCCAGGCATTTTCTCCAGAATCTGTCTACATCCACATATCGTTCAATGTTGTTTGTGTTGATTTCATCATCAGTGCAAACTACAGTTATTTCATCCAGTTCAACATGTGTGGTTGTTAGCCACTGCAAAAATGGAAAATTGTCGCAATCACAGGAAATATCGTTCCCAGAAACTAACAGGCGAAAGCCTCCAGGCTGGTCGGCTAATGTGTCTAAAAGGTGTCGGTCTCTGGATTCAATGGATGACAAGGAGTTCTTTCGTACATCCAAGACTTTGAGATGTGGGGTGTTCTCCAGGTTAAACGGAATGGTGCTGAATCTATTCTGTGCCAGATTTAACACTTCTAAATCTCTGTTGAAGGCGAATGTATCGCTGGCAAGTGAGTTCAGCAAATTGAACGAGATATCCAATCGTTTTAGCTTTGCCAGGTTCATCAGAAGCCTTGCGCTCTTTCTGGAAATAAAGTCAACATCCAGAAAAGAACCTGATAAAAATAGTTCTTCTAGGCTGCAAAAATTGTCAAAAAATGTCTCTGTTAAACTTGATAAATCGTTACTGGACAAAACAAATGTCCGTAGAGCGTCTAGCCCGGTGATATTGCCTCGAAAATTACAGAGTCTTCCTTTACTTACGTCCAGATACGTGAAGCTTTTTGCTCCAATAAATTTGACATTATATTTCAGTTCAGTCGTACCAATAAACTCTTGCAGATTCACACTTTGTAGAGACTCGGACACAGTAATCCAAATATACGCAGAAGTGAAATGAGAGGCCGCATAAGCATCGAAAACCTTTTTCTTTTTATCAGTCGACATCGAATACTTATTGCTTCTAAAAGTATGGTTGCCGTTCTCATGTTGATTGTATACAGTTGTGCAGTTATCATTACGTTGTTTTGCAGCTGTAGGCGCTTGTGATATGGAAGGTGTGACAACGTTATCAATACTCTCATTTTCATCGGAATCATGTGAGCCAGTCTTTGAAACGCAGTTCGACATACCGAATTGCATAGTAAAAGACTCGAGATGTTTACACCTAAGAAATTGAAAAAAAGATGTTTTTGTGCCTAGTAATGGATTAATTGATAAGTCCAAATTAACGAGACATCTATCCCAAACAGCACTATGCAAGGCATTTTCTTGTATAACATAAATACCGCAGTTTATTAAAGAAAAATTCCTCACACATATTTCCAATAAATATTGCGTCTTTAAGACAGTCAATACTCCATCTTTCTGAAGATAGCTTGCATAAGAATCATGCTCAAACATATTAGCCCTATTAAAATTAATAACCGCCATGTTTCTGCCTGAGAAAGGTTTCAATGCCCGTAGTGAGTTTCCAACACCAATGAAAACCCTATACCAGAAAATAATATCCAAATTCTGTAGCGGCTCTAAAGTTTTTTCGCTGACATTTGTTGCATGAATATCAGTCAAATATAAGGTTGTTATCTGTCTGACGTTCTGGAAACTACTCTCATCAATATACTTTAAGTTACCTAAGATATCTAACTGTTTCAAGTATACTAATTCTGCAAACTCATCACTAAAACAAACCTTGCTTCCTACAGTGTCAAAAGATAGGCTAGCTAAGTGTTCTAGCTTTCCTAAGGTATTCCCAGGCAAACATTCTTCACCATTATAATCTTCCAAATTGTTTTGAATGCGTAGTTCTTGCAGTTTCCTTAGAGGTTTAAATACGTTTGGGGGATATAAATACCGATCCCCTAGCCTGTTATATTCCAGATTGAGAAATTCCAGATTATTCAGCCCACTGAATGCGTCTACTTCAATAATATCGCGAATGCGGCTTCTAGAAAGACTTAGACGGCGAAGATCTCTCAGGTGAGAGAAGGTACAATTGTATATTGTTGTCAGGCGATTGTTGTCGAGGAGAATCACGTTTGTGTCTGTTGGAAACCATGCTGGATTTATGTTGTCTTGTGAGAGACCCGAGCAATCAACAATAGTTTGTCCATCATTAAAAGTTGTTGTGCATGGATTATACATCGAAGTGAAGCCAGCATTGGTTGGTTTCTTACACAGTGAAACAGTTGTGAATTGTGAACTCGCAAAAGGAAATTTCGACTTTTTAGAAGCATTTGTCAGGCCTACGTTTGGTGCTTTCCATGTTGAATCTTCTCCAGAAATCTGTCTTGATGGCAGTTGTGCTTTGAATGTTGAATCATCGGTCACTAAATGTGAATTCGCTTTAGTTGTAACATTCACAAAATCTACAGGCTCAGAGCTTTCTGGGCTATGAGTTAATCCATCTGAGGCTGAAAAGAAACCATCTCGCCGTTGGTACACGCATTGAATTAAACACACTGCCACAAGTAAACATCCAACATAGTTCCTCTCACAATACCCCATGATCATTGGCGATACAAAACTATCACTCTAGTGAATACATAATGTTTGATTTCTTGTCCATGGAATATAAGGACGTACGGGAAGGAAACACACAACAGAACTAACTGATAATTTGTCACCCTTCCAAACACTTGCATTTTAATGGCCTATTATCCAACGAATCTCTTCGAGTACTTCCTTCTATTTCTAACTCTGGTAGCTTACAATATCAGCCTATTAAGAGAGGTGTGCGACAGGGATGTATAAATCTCCAGATCTGTTTTTCCCTATAAAGTTATAATATTTTCAGATATTAAGAAGATATTAGAAGAATCACCATTGGAGGACTTAACATCAATAACATTATATATGCAGATAATACAGTATTGAAAGCAGACAATGAGCAGGATCTGCGATTGTTGCACACAGTGAACAACTAGGGTTCTAAATAAATTGTGAGGAGACTAAGATTATGGTCGTCACTAGGAGGAAGGAAATACGACAATGTAATATACAAGTAAACGGGAATATTATTAAACTAGTGAATCGGTACATTTATCTCGGAACAGTCTTAACATCTGATGGTAGATGCTTTGAAGAAATTAGAACAATCGCCATAGCGAAGGTAGGCGTTTGCTAGATGGAAAACATACTGACCAATAAATTTGCAACGAGAAAAAGAGTGTTGAAAGTGCTATATAGATTCTCTACTATTCTATAGATGAGAAGCGTGGACAATGAGCAGAAAAACATCTGACGGCTGTAGAAATGTGGTTTCTGAGGAAACTGCAAAAGAATACCATGGACAGATATACAAACCAATGACCGTGTCCTACAATAAACAAATGAAAACCGTAAACTGATTAGATAAATTAGACGTAGACAGTCCCATGTTTTGGACACATTATGAGAAGTGCGACATAATGTCTGAATCATTCACGTCAGTTTTGCAGCTATAACATTTAAACGGACTTTTATGCACTGCCTGATACTATTTCGCATCGTTCAATATGAAATCATACCTATAATTAGACATGCCATTTTGTCTGACACGAGGGGCTGCGTTCAAGATATAATATCTGATTAGACCATTGAAGTCTACGAGCGCCGTGCAAAGGCTTGTGGTATACCCCAGACCTAATTGCGCGCACTCAGTGAGAAATATCAGTAAGGACAGGACGTGTCTGTCCACCACGGATTTACTGTGCCCCCTTTCAGTGATATTTTGAGAAGAGATGGTGTTAGCGGATGGATGAATCCAGCACAAAATAAGCACACGCTTGGTCTGAGATGAATTTGGGAAAGCTCAGCTTCTGTCAGAGTGTTGGTTCAGTCGTCACGATGTTTGGTAATCCTGGAGTCAAAACTGAAGAACTCCAACATGGTAACCCATTCTAGTGAGGATCAGCCAAGTCCAAAATATCTTCAGCAATCAACAGTTGCCAACCTAGCGCCTGGAACAATCTTAACAAACAGCTCAATCTAGCATCTTATATCCACTATGAAGAAAAAATTGTCAACACATGGCATGATTAATCTCATCATCTGAGGCATAGACTGAAATACTTAATATATAATACCGCAGTCAACTTTACTTGAGGACTTTGACAAAACAGTGGTATATCATATTAGAAAGACCAGTCTCTCACCACCAGAACATATATTCGTAACGAGGAGTATTCTGTGGAGAAAACATTTTTGGGACCTCGTGTGATGGACATTGATATTTAATACAAGCAAATGTTCCTAAAGTTTTTGTTTAACATTACATGCATGCATGCTTGGTGTATTGATGTGTATTTCCCATTTGGAGGCCTGTCAAATGTCCCTCCATTCTACAGGAATTTTAGTTGAATTAAACTGATATAATTTAACTATCCTCTTAAGTTCTGACTCGTGATGTGCCAGTTCATTATATGTTTTAATTAAGTCATTAATTAACATTCTTGAAGAATTTGGAACGGTATGTGGCTGGGTAACCACTAGTAGGCAGTGAATTACTGATCCTACTGCAAGATCCCAGGTTCCAAATTGTTCATTGAGGAGAACTCACATATTTAAATTATTTCTTGTAACCGTTTCACTTAATAACGAAAAATGTGTGGGTTCTTAAGAGTCGACTTTAGTTCTTTTTTGAGAAAAGATAAACAGGTGTGAGTGGTGTAGGGGTAAAGAGAGAGGGATAGTACCTCACGGTGAGTGGCAGCCATATCCCAAGGGATATACCAGGATCCTATTTGGTTCCCATCTCTTTACTTAGCTCATGTAAGGCTCCATGAATACCGCTTGTGTACGGCGGTGGCCACACTACGGGCAACAGTCTTGGCTGACTGGCTAAACAACATGAGTGAAGTAGGGGTAATTTACTAAGGGAATGTCCATCCCTAGTACACAAAGACTGGGACGGTGGAGAAGGCGGGTGAATCTAAATAGATCAACGGCTTCGAAAGCGAAACAGCAGAGTGTGTGAACATGAGGCGTGTTCAGGACACGATAGATCATGGAAGATCTCATCGTGGAAGAGATTGGGACCTCACCATGTAATATCCCAAAGACAGCAATGGCAATTTAACAACAAGAAAAAAGCGATACGGGTAATTCTTGACCCCCCTGGAGATGAGCCTGTTGTAAATATTCACAGGGAAGAGACAACTCCTATAGTGAATAAGGAAGTGCATAATGACGAATGCATCCCAAATTCTTTTGAAAGGGTGCATTCTGACAATACCTACCTGAATAGTAGAAGGAGAAGTCTAGAATTGGTACGTGGAACGTACGCACCTTATATCAAGCAGGGAAGTTTGATAACCTTATTGCAGAGGCAAAAAACATGAATTTAGATATCTTGGGCGTATCTGAAACAAGATGGACATATACAAGTTATATAAGGAGAGACGATTGCATATTAATTAATTCACGAGGAGATCATCACGAGAGGGGAGTAGGAATTTTAGTAAAACGAGATTTAGAGAAAAATATTAGTGGATTCTGGACTCATAAAGATATGATGATACTTCTCAAAATTAAGGCAAGACCATTCAACATAGTAATTCTTCAGACATATGCTCCGACAACTTATTATAGTGATGAACAGCTAGAAGAATACTATGAAGACCTACAAAAAACACTGAAAGTTGTAAAATCATCAGAGGTCCTAATTGTCATGGGAGACACGAACGCAAAAGTTGAAAAAAAAATAAATATAAGCAGATATTGGGGCAATATGGCATGGGAAACACAAACAACAGAGGAGACAGGCTGATACAGTTCTGTGAAGAAAACAATCTTATTGTTTGCAACACATTTTTCAACATAACCCTAGGAAACTGTATACATGGAAAGGCCCTGGAGATAGAACAAGAAACCAAAATGACTACATTATGATTACAAATAGATTTAAAAACAATGTTAAAAATGCCAAAACATACCCTGGTGCTGATATCAACTCGTATCAACTGATCATAATCCTGTAGTTTTAAAATTACAAATAAAACATACAAACCCAGGAATAAGGAAATCGAAGACACCTCAAGTAGATATATCGGCATTGAAACAACCAGAAATAAGTCAACTATACCTAGCTGAAGTCAGAAAATAGATATGATGGGCTAATCATTGAAATTATGGAACAATATCGACGTGAAAATCCTGAGGATAAAATTAATGCATAATGGGAAAGTGTAAAAACCAGTATTCACATTGCAAATACCACCTTGCCAGTGAAGATTAATAAGAAAAAACAATTATGGATAACCGATGAAATCTTGAGTAAAATGTCTCAAAGAAAAAAAGCAAAGAACACTCCGAAGTATATAGTAATAGATAGAGAAATACGTCACATGTGCAGAGTTGCCAAAGAGGAGTGGCTGCAGAACCATTGCAAAGAAATAGAGGATCTGGAAATAAAACACAACTCGAAAGAATTACATGAACATATAAAAAGATTTACAAAGAAGAAACATAATATAACAGGAAACGGTTGTCTCAGAGGAAAAAAATGGAGAAATTATAATTAATAACACTGACATAATAAAAAGATGGACAGAGTACACAGAAGATTTATTCTGCTACAACAGGGTCAATACACCAACATTGTATAATACTCAAGATGGACCAAAATACTAACGGCTGAAGTAGAAAAAGGCTATTAAAAAGATGAAAGAAGGAAAGGCTGCAGGTCCTGACAAGATAACAACAGAGATGATAAAATCCTTATCCAGCTTTGGCATTGAAACTATCACAGAATTATGTAATGATATATATAAGGTGTAATGATATATCTGTAAGGTGTGGAATGCGCCTGGCCCTGCAGCCAGCAGGGTTAGGATCGGCTAGCCTCTCCCAGGAGGGGTGAAGAGCGAAAATTAGTAGCCTGCCGATGACCCGCAGACTACACAAGTCAACCCCCACCTCCACGTGGTGCAGACCGGGCAACCATGACCGCGAGGTCATGGGCTAACGGGGCTATGGCTCGCCATAGGGGATGGACTCCCTGTGGTCAGATTAGTGTCCTAAACCTGCGACTGGCCTAGCAAGCCGGCAGGGGATCTTCATACTGCTCGTAGAAAAACTAAGAAGTATAAACGGACTGACCCAAACGGCTATCGACCCGGCAATGTTAATGGACTACGAGATAGATCAGCGATTCAAAAAATAGGCACAATGAACGTCTGCGGTTTCAATAGTAAAGAAGAAGAGCTTATAGAAACAATGGAGAAGAGGAATATTGGTCTGATGGGAATAGCGGACACCAGAACAAAAGGGAAAGGATGCAAGGAGCTCCACAGCAGTTACACGTTTGTTTACTCTGGAGTAGAACAGCAAGAAAGGGCAAGACACGGTGTGGGAATAGTCATCGAACCACGGCTAGCAAGAGGAATACTAGAAATAAAATATATATCAGAAAGAATCATAACAGTGAGAATAAAAGAACAAACAATCACAACATATGTACAGATATACGCACCATGTAATGCAAACAATAATGAGCAAGAATGCGAGGACTTCTACGAAGACATACATGATGTGCTAAATAAAATAGATAAGCAGGACAACATCATAGTTATGGGAGACTTCAATGCAAGACTAGGACATAACAGAGTGGGCATAGAAAAACACCTGGGAGCATTTGGAGATCAGCAAAATGAAAGGAATGATAACGGAAGTAGACTGATAGAGCTTTGCAGCCAACACGACCTCTATATAACAAACACATTCTATAAACATAAAGATTCGCAAGTATACACCTGGTATAAATGGAACAATCTAGATACTAAAAGCCAAATTGATTTTATATTGACAAGAAATAACAGAAAGAGAAATATATTAGATGCAAGAGCAGTGCCCAATTTCAGTATAAACACAGATCATAAAGCAGTCGTTGCCACAATAAGAACCATTAGAAGAAGAAAACAAAGAGCAGGAAAATACATGCCATGCGAATCAGTAAACCTAAAAAACCTTAAAGACGAGGCAGTAAGGGAAAATTATGAGAAAGAACTAACTGAACTCTTTGTAAAATTACCTACGGAAAGAAAAACAGTGGAAGAAGAATGGGAGATGTTCAAATCAAGCATTTTAAATACTGCAAAAATAACATGCGGAACCACGAAAAAACGCAAAACACGGATAAAGAAAATAACAAGTTGGTGGAACGCAGAAGTAAAGAAAGCGGTAAAAGAAAAAAAGGAAAAATATAAAAAGTGGTTGAAGAGCAAACAGGAATGTGATTACAGAGAATACAGAATAGCGAGAAGACATGTGAGTAGAATAGTAAAGAGGGAAAAACAAAAAGACTGGGAAGAGTATGGAGAAACCCTAAATAAAAACTACAAGGAGGCAACCAGAAACTTCTACAAAAAGATAAGTGCAATGCGAACCAGAGGATAACCCTTTGACCCAACTGAAATAATTAACAGCGAAAATGGAGAACCAATAAGTGAACAAAAACAGATCCTAATAAGATGGAAGCAGTATTTCGAACAACTTCTCAACATCGCATCAGATGTCACAGGAATTCAAGAGACCTACACAGATGTCACCGAGGAACTAGAACCAGACATACTAAAAGAAGAAATTATAGAAGCCATCAGATTAGCCCCATTGAACAAATCACCAGGACAGGATGAAATACCAAATGAACTAATTAAAGCAGCAAGGGAAGTAGGAACAGCTTGGCTACATAGACTATTCAACCATGTTTGGGTAGAACAACAGACACCACGAGACTGGGGAAACTGCCATAATTATCCCAATTTGGAAAAACAAAGGCAGCAAAAGAGATTGCACACAATACAGAGGCATTTCACTGTTGAGTCATACTGGGAAAATATTTTGCAAAATTCTTGAAAAAAGATTACGAACTACTTTAGAACCCCAGCTAAGCGAAACGCAGCTTGGATTTAGGAAAAACAAAGGATGCACAGACGCCATTTTTGCTCTTAGACAACTTATAGAAAAATCAATTGAATTCAATGAAACACTCTACTTAGCCTTTGTCGACCAAGAAAAGGCATTTGATAGGGTAGATAGAAACAAGCTGTGGGAAATCCTTAAACAATATGGCGTGAGTACACATCTAACAAACCTATGTAGAAGTTTATACAACAACAGTGAATGCATAGTGAGAGCAACTGGAGGACACTCAGAACCCTTCACCATAAGATCTGGAGTACGACAAGGTTGTGTCCTGTCCCCTCTCTTGTTCATAACATATATAGACAACATATGTAAAGAAACCAGCCAAGCAGAGACAGCAAGAATACCGCATGATGAGAACACAGAAGAAGAACCATCTGCAAATCTAACCATTAGAGAACTCCTGTTTGCGGACGACCAAGCACTAATAGCAAAATCAGAAGCTGAATTACAAGACCACATGAATAGTCTAAACGAAATGTGTAGGGAACATAACATGAAAATTAGCACAAGCAAAACAGAGGTAATGACTATAACTAAAGAAGAACAAACAGCAACAATTCACCTAAACGAACATCCCTTGAAACAAGTAAAGAGCTTCAAGTACTTAGGAAGTATAATATCATCAAATGGCAGATCAGAAGACGAGATCGAAAATAGGTGCAATAAGGCAAATCAACTCATTGGACAAATGGCACCAATACTAAAGAACAAACATGTATCAATAACTACTAAGAAAGCACTTTACAACACAATCTTCCTACCAACTCTGTGCTACCAATGCCAAACCTGGACAATGACAGAAAAAGAGAAAAGAAAAATCACAACAACAGAAATGAGGTTCCTGAGAAGAATACTCAACGTATCAAGAAGAGATAAGATCAGAAATGAAGAAATCAGGACTAAAGTGGGGGTTAAAGCTGCTCTAGATTTTATTAGAAAGCAGCAAGTCAAATGGTTTGGCCATGCAAGTAGGCTACCAGCCAACAGCATGCCACAACAAGCAATGATGTACAGACCAGATGGAAACAGAGGAAGAGGCCGACCACGTAAACGTTGGACGGAGGGAATAACAGAATCCATGGGAATGTCGATATACGAAGCCCATAACCGGGCACTCTCACGAAGTTTATACTTCACCTCGACACCGCAAGGTACAAGAGGAACACGATGAGATGATATGAGATATATAATACTGGGCACATGTCGTGTATCCGTTTAAAGTGTCGTCCCTGGAGTGAGAGGAATCAACACCCATATTTTATTTTAACCCCTTATCAGTATCCTGGAGAAACCACTAGGATCCGTCTACAAAACTCCGTCAGTTTATGGACACCTCTTTCTCTCTCTCTCTCTCTATCACTGCTGTATCAGCCCCCTCTCATTCTTCCCCAACGCAACATACTCAACAACTCTAGCTTCTAAAAATTAATAATAATTAATTTATTAAAAGAAAAGTGTAATGTGTGTGAGAAGCGTATGCGAAGAATGTGTGACGTGTTCTATAATGTGTGTAGAATCGGACCCTCAGATCAATAGCACGGTCAGTTCATCCTTGCAAGGACACACCACAGCACGTTAGGTCAGCACAAGACAACCTCACCGAGTGATGTATCTCTCCTGCCAGACACTGACTTTCTTCTGTAGCTACCTGGTAATCCATCGACATGATCCTTCGAAATAGATACAGTTTATTATTTACTACTGATCAAGGACCGGTTGCACACTGCACATTATAAGTCCCTACAGTTCTTAAAATGTACAAATCTCTGTACTGTGAAAATTGGTATCACTGTTGTTGGTAATAGACTTGATCGTATCTATTGTCTATACTGTCTCAAATATAATGTCCATTGTAATCTTTCACTGGAATCTACCACACCATGTGAATGTTACATTTAAAGTTCTCGTTTAGTTACTATTGTTCGTAGGATGTGTATCAACCAACATCACCCATCCTAGGTGAACCTTATACACAGGAAGTCGTTATATGGTTTGGCTCCTCTGAGCCATGTTCCGGTGGACCCTCCTGATCATAGGCCCAGCGTAAACATTATGGTACAACCTTTCTTCTTGGACGTTATTCATTTTCCGTAAGAAAAACATTTGACTGTTCAACTGGTGTTCTTTCCAAATCGGAGTTGAACTTCTTCAAAACGAGTGTAGAGCTTCCTCGTAACTGGCAGGGAACCTGTTAGAGAAATCATACACCTGGTGAAAGCACCAGTCACTGATCCTACCAGCTGAGTGTAGGCCTACAGCCCTGCTCAGGTATTTATCAGTGACCTAAACTCTGTCATAGAGCAGATGAGCTTATCACCTAGGTCCGAATCAGGCGATGACAAGGAACGACCCATAAACAGGTTATGACAAGGAAATACCAATAAACAGTGTGCAGAACCCCAGTGGGCACCTCACTGAAAGATCCCACCATTGGACACTTCCCCCATCTCCCGACCCATTCCCAATCTCTCCAAATATCACCCCACTACACTATTCTCACTAGCAGAGCTAATTCTCACTTCGCTACTCTATTCTCAACTAACAGAGCTAATCATCACTTCCCTACTCTATTCTCGACTAGCAGAGCTAAGTATTTCCTCACCCTAGCTAGCTTTAACAAGGCTACTGCCTATATTAATTAGGCCTAAATACACTATATGTAATACCTTATGCAACACCGCAATCACTCCTGGATGTCCTCTACAATTTGCCATAAAGACACATGTTATTTAATCTTTAATTAAATTCAACACTGTAGACGCTCTCCAAATTCCTATCATCGGTACAGAAACACATCAGCTCCAGTCAACTTTCTTGTCTACACTAACTGTAAACACGTCATTTTTTTTTTTTTGGGGGGGGGGGCAAGTCAAAGAGCCTTGTAGTGATCTAGTGAAGTCTTTGATGTCAACACATCAGAGGGTTCCAGGGGCAGACTATCCATTTCAGAATTCTTCTCTCCCCTGGCTCAACCAATGCAAAAGTTGTCTTCCTTGTTATGACAACCAACACAGCTAGCGAGTTCCTGCATTCTATACCAGTGTATAAGAAGACGAAGGCATGTTGTTTTCTTGTTGATAAACGTTTATTGGCGTAAGATGACAAAGCTTCGATGTTCACCTCCACTCCAGATCAAGGCCGGATCTCAACTGCCCTTGCCAACCCAATACGTCACGATTGAGCATCTCTCCCCCTTTCAGTCTCAATGCTCAATCGTGCTGTATCTGTGTTTCCCACTAGATCCAATAATACCCCAGAACTCCCCTTACTGTTACACCTCCCCATGTTGAATAAAGAATTTTCCTTATAAAGGAAAAATCTTTACTCCTAATCCCCATACTCTATTCCCTCTTTTTCCTTACTTCTCCCAGTTCCTCAAATCTTCCCCAAACCAACTCCAATTTAATTAACATTCTATTTCTTTAACTCTTTCCCCTGCTATATAGTCAACCCACTTCTTCTTCGTTCCTGGCCCTTCACCCAAACATAACATATTTACATATCTTTAATAACATTTCAAATACATCATAACATCATAACACGTCTTCTTAAATACTCCTTAACCTGCTTAAAATTTCAAACGCTAACACCAACTCCTTATTTTTATCACCAACGCTACTAATCCCCCACTTTCAACTAACCTGAAATTACTTTCACACGATAGGAAGACAAAGAATCGGTGGCCACCGGAATTTAAAAGAAGAAATAGAACTCTTTCAAAAAAAACAACATTCACCTAAATCACACACCCCTTTACACCCCTATGTTCTTTGAGATTTTATGCAATAAATTCTAAACCATTATATCTCCCCCAGTACCACTCATTATGGTAACAGTTTACGCTGCTATCTACAGCATCAAATACCATCCATCATCCAAAACTATTTTTCACTTCTAAGTGTCTATATATTACAGACCCTACTTTACCTCAACCTCACATTGTAATGTTAACCACAAAACACATCCCGAAGATACAATTAAAAAGGTCTATTATCCCTTAAGACCTCCTCCAACATTATACATAACACCTCACCTAACCTCATCATCTCGTATAACTAATCTTCTCTAATACCTCAGGTTCTCTCTTAATGTCCATTTCTTATGGGCATATCTACTAAAATGCCGTTATCAACAGCAACCCAGCAACCTTGAAATCTCCCCTCAAATGCCAACCAACACAAACACAACACCACTCTATCTCTGAAGCTTAATACACCCAAAGGGATAAACATTTACATCCTACCCAGGCCATGTAAGCCAATGCCTCTCTAAAATCTTCCACCTCTCAATTCATAATTCATGCCGTAATCTACAGCAGCAAAAATAACCCCTCATGTCTGTGACTGCTTGTAATCACCCTTAATCTCAGTCCCTTTATTACGGACCCACAAACACCCCATGTCACCATGTCTCCCCCACTTACACCCCTTTATTATTGTACTGTTATCCACAGTGTCTAGTCAAACATGGATCCAATTCATGTTTACTCTTCATCTGGGGTAATTTTCTTATTCTTCTATAACCCAGCAATCTCGTGTATATCATGGCTCTTCTGACCCCCCCCCCCCCCCCCCCGGAAACCATGTTCAAAACTTTCCCTTCTTTTTTTTTCTACTGCTATATTCATTAATCTTTTCTCCTCCCATGTGGCTTCTAATCCCATATATTTCCAATGAATGCTTACTTTAGTGTATCTCTAAAGTTTCCCATAACTATTTTACTTGTGTAGTAACCCCGTCTACAGTTCATAGCCATTTTAACCTTTCTACGCTGATTATCACAGCATCAAAATATCCATGAACTTCTTCTTCACAAAGAGAATGTGTCTCTCTATTAGTTCTCCGTAGTTTTATTAACTCTTTTCTGAACGAAGGGTCATAATTAAAGCCCCCTGTATTGTCTTTATTTCTAGACAAAAACCTTGTAAATTAAACATAACTACTATTTAACACACAAAACAGCGAAATAAAATCACAACAGGACATCAAATCCCCCCCAAATTTTTGTAACAATCATTTATGTTTCCCCGCAACTCAACTAAAAGTATGATGATGATAGTGATGATGATGGTGACGATGATTAAAATAATACAACATACATCCTAATCTATTTTAACTTACTACTACTGGTCTCTTTTACGGACCAGTAGTTTACACATAAAGGTCTACGAACACAATAACCCTATTCTAAAATAATAACAACCATTTTACAGGACCAAATTTTACATATGAGGCATTGAAAGCTCAATTTCAATAAACACAACTGTCTTCTCGCTAAAGAGAAGGTTTTCAAAAAAAAATATAATTCACTTAGAATTAACCACGTAAAGTGACCCAGCAACATTGGCCTCCTTTTCTAACCAATGTAACACCTATCTATTTAGCCAAGTCATGTATAACAAAACAACTCCATACCAAGCATTAATGCCAAAATACGTATATACATATATACAAATATCTATCTGTTATCTACAGATTATCTTAATGCGGAACCATACTTGTTCCCCTCAACCAAAACCATTACTCAACAACTGACCGTTCCTTTTTCTGGAAGTCAAACAATGATTATCTCCCCTCAGAATTTTCTATCTTTTTCCAGCCTAACTCCATATACATCATCCTTTTAAGCCAGCACTGTACACTACAAGTCGACCACTTTATCTACCACTAATGCAGCAGTCATCTATTCACTTATTAATTAACCTGTGGCTCGGATTTTTACCAAGCATCACTACAACTTCCTAATCAATATTACCGTTATCTACGGTATCTCCATCCTCCTACGTCCAACACAAATTTGGTCTATTTATTATAGACCTCTCACCAAAACAACTAATTCTACTTCTAATTTCATTCTCCTGCATCAGTACTTTCTGTATCTCACCACCATTACCTCAAATCTCTCCTACCCTTTTCATATCGTGACTATAATCAAACCAATCACTCTTATCGGAACACCTTTTCTAACATTCATTTACCTCCTCTTGTTTACCTTCGTATCTTTCACTCCTATTTATCGGGATTCTTTCAGAACAGCAACTCACGTCAGTATATACAACGGACCTCATTTTTCTCATTTCTCCGTATTAGGCACTCCTGCTTCGACATGTTCCTGTCAAGAATACTAAAGATGTTTTATGAAACGTCAGTCAGAATATTAATTCTCTTACCGTCAACCTGTTATACGACTTCCATAATTTCCTTCCAAGATCACACATTCCAAACAAAAGATATCACCCTTTAGCACAAACAAAAACAGAGGCGACGACTATAACTAAAGAAGAACAACCAACAACCATTCAGCTAAACTAAAACGCAACAATTGACATTGACAACAGGTATCAAGCACTCTTCTCATATTCACAGACAACGACACACAACACGACAACCTAACGTGTCCCTACTATTTTTATTAAAAAAAACACCTCAGACGCCACTTCAACATTCCAGCAAGCATTCAGCACAATCTACACGTATTGATCTCCTCCACACACGTTGACACAAGACATATCAACGCCACTCTTACCTTTTATCTATGTACTTCACTTAGTCGACGTCATCACACCTCTTTCCTACTTCCTTCATCACGACGAACACCTGTCTGAGTACAGTTATACTCACGTACGAACAACGCACAACCAAACGAATTATTCCAGAGGACTTTCTCAATTCACTGCTTTCTTATATCTTTACTTTTCTCAATCACTCACTCCTATACGAAGGTCAGACCCTATACACTACCTCTCGCAACTTATATTACTTTCACAGTACTATCTACTATCTCTTCAAAACAAACCTCATTCTGGTGAACCACCCCTAACTTCGTAACTATCATTCTATACTTCTCCACACAACAACTTTCTTCTTTCTCCGCAAGCACGACGTAACTCGTATTTTTCAAGCATTCACTTCTACATTCTATTACTTTTATTCTCACGTTCAACTGGCTATTTTACACACAGGATACTCAGTGCCTCCTCAGTCTATATCACCTCACCAGACACTCTCGGTTCACCTGTCAACAATACTATTCTTTCTTCTCCAACCAACAAGCAAAACTATCTCGGACAACACGTCATAGCTCTGAGTCAACCCACTTCTAATACGAACATTCATACTTAATTTATCTCTCACCCTCTATTAATTCTGTCCTGAATCTACCCTATTTTACTTAATATACTCTCTCTACCTCGTAACCAAACAGACGATATCCTGTATTACGTAATCCACGTGGAATATCATTTGCCGTACTTCCTTATCCTCAACACCACTATCACCTACCCTGTACCATGCTACCCCAAAAATTTCATCTGTCTCATACACCTATACTCTCAAACCGGAGTTCTTCTCATAAGCCAAAACTATTTCATTTTCCTTCTTCACCCAGGGAATTTTAACCGTTATATAGTGTGTCCAAATTAAACACTTCACTGTCTTTCAATACATTCACCCGTCTTTCAGTTATAATGTCATCTTCACTATCTGTTGTCAACTTATTAAAGTACTCAGGTCTTAAGGTCCTAAGGTCTTCTATTTTACTTAAGTCACTTTCTGTCGTTGAATAAACTCCCGCTAACCGTCTACCCCTATTCTTCTTCTTAAATGAGTTCTTTCTATTTCCTTTATTTGCGTCAGTCTGCTCACTGTTTCCTGTGTACCTTACGTAACGTTTATACCTTCCCATCTCGTCTTCAGATGACACACTAATAATAGTTCCATCATCAGACTCGTTATAGTTTACTGCAAACACGTCGGCCTTATTCTCATAGTCATCTTTAAAACGTCTGCCTTTCTTTCTCTTTCTCGGTCTTCGTCCCTTAGCCTTCCCTACATAGTCACTAACCAAAACTCTGTCCGTCTGTCCACCAGTCACTATTCCGTATGAGGGAACAACACTCCTCAATTCAGGATCTGCTCGTAGTGCAGCACTCTCATTCTCCGAATCCTCAGTAATTATATCTGTTTCAGCCTCACTATAATATTCGGCTGTAGGAATATCTTCTCCGTAACTTGAACTCTGACAGCTAATATTCCTACACCATTTGGGAACTAGTTTCTTGTCTATAGCTGAATAACTTGACATGGCACTACCTCTATTTACAATCATACTAACACTTTTCTTCATTGACTTCCTTTCGTCCTTGGTCCTTGTCTGTCCATCTTTCCTAACTTCAACCTTGTCTCTCTTAGTCAATTGAGTTGGTTTTGACTGATTCTCTATGAAGTCAGTTTGAGTTCCCTTTGTTATCTTGCTGACTGGTTGTACCTGAGTCTGCGTACTACTTTCTACCGTATTACTTGTCTGCGTCTGTGTCTCTCGGTTTCTTTTCTTTACTAATACCGTCGTCTTCTTTTCCTGTCTACTAGTCACATTCGCAACCATTTTAGGACTAGTCTGTATTTTATTTACAGGTTCAACTCTGTCTCTTACACCTGAGTTTAGATATTGTCTTTGTCTTTTTTCAAACCATTCGTCACGTTTTTTTCTAGCGCTTACAGTATAGGATGGCCAAGTCCTAGAACAATCTCTCTCATGCCCATTTCTGTATCTCTGATCATTGTACCAGCTCCTAACCCTAGTCATCCTTGGACTGACATAAATGCTTCTATACTGCCCTCTATTTTCATCAACTAGTGGCTGTCCTCGGCTATTCTTGTTGTTCCTTTTTATCTCATTACCTCTTACATTGCTCTGTAACCAATGTAATTCTCCTAACCATGCAGTCACGTGTCCTAAGTCTCTGCTCAAGTACATTTTTACTCTTTATGCTATCTCAGCCGAAATAATTCTCACTTGTGTCGTGATGAATCTGCTCTGCTAAAATATTCCTAAACAGAGCTAAACCTGTGCTAAGGTGTCCTGTTCCGCCATGCTGAAAAATACTGAAACAAAGCAAGCAAAGAACCACACAATTTCAATTTCTTAATTTAAAGAAGACACTCACTTATTATAGACAACCACAGTTATTTTCTGGGTTTAAGTATCACACAATTTTTTTTTACTTCTTAATTTAAAGAATTCACTCAGTTATTATAGAAAACCACAGTTATTTTCTGGGTTTAAGTATCACACAATTTTTAACTATTTAATTTAAAGAATTCACTCAGTTATTATAGAAAACCACAGTTATTTTCTGGGTTTAAGTATCACACAATTTTTAACTTCTTAATTTAAAGAATTCACTCACTTATTATAGAAAACCAGAGTTAGTTTTCTTCTTGTTTCCTTGACTCAAGCTCGTACCTTCTTCCACTCGGCGTCAGCTTTCGTTCGATCACCAGGAGCCTGTTTCAGCTGAAAATCAGTCGCGGAATTCAGGTGGCAAAGTTCAGGTAGTCCGTCTCTTCCCCTAGGTAATTACGTCACTTCTCTAGGGATGCCGGGATTATCTTCAACCCCTGGTCGGGTCCCGACCAGCTTTTTAGTCTTTGCTTTCACCCCGGGTGGGGTACATCATCGACGTCTTGAGATAACAATAACGTAAGTGGCTGGCGATTTGAAATTATCGAAATTCAGGTTATGGTAACTTTTTAAAACTCCATAGTTCAGATCGCGGTTATGGGAAACCCTTTGATGAGGTTAATGTTCAGCCACGGCTCTAGGAAAGCCCTTTGATGAGGTTAATGTTTAGCCACGGCTCTAGGAAAACCCTTTGATGACTCTGAAGGCTGAAGTTCAGACTACAACCAGGAAAGCCCTTTGATAATGTAAAATTTCAAACCACGGCTCTGGAAAGCCCTTTGATAATGTAAAATTTCAAACCACGGCTCTGGAAAGCCCTTTGATAATGTAAAAGTTCTATAATTTTACATGATTGAGAAATTATGTGCTCAGGGTTATCACAGCCTTCGAGCCTCCTTATTTGCTGATTATTGACCTGATCCTTTCACTGGAACAACAACAAGCGTCTCCCGACCTTGAAAAACTGATTTGAGAAAACGTTAAATACCTTCTGGTTTAGGCATTCTTTGAAAGTTTCTTTCACTGGAACAACAACAAGCGTCTCCCGACCTTGATAAAGCTGATTTGAGAAAACGTTAAATACCTTCTGGTTTAGGCATTCTTTGAAAGTTTCTTAGTACTTCGCGTGGTAGCCGGGACGGCCCAATTCATAGATCCTGGTCAAGTGGCAGCATTTCGCATCATATACCAGTGTATAATAACACGAAGGCATGTTGTTTTCTTGTTGATAAAACGTTTATTGGCGTAAGATGACAAAGCTTCGATGTTCACCTCCACTCCAGATTCAGGCCGGATCTCAACTTCCCTTGCCAACCCAATACGTCACGATTGAGCATCTCTCTCCCCTTTCAGTCTCAATGCTCAATCGTGCTGTATCTGTGTTTCCCACTAGATCCCAATAATACCCCAGAACCCCAGAAATAATTCTCACTTGTGTCGTGATGAATCTGCTCTGCTAAAATATTCCTAAACAGAGCTAAACCTGTGCTAAGGTGTCCTGTTCCGCCATGCTGAAAAATACTGAAACAAAGCAAGCAAAGAACCACACAATTTCAATTTCTTAATTTAAAGAAGATGTGCTAAGGTGTCCTGTTCCGCCATGCTGAAAAATACTGAAACAAAGCAAGCAAAGAACCACACAATTTCAATTTCTTAATTTAAAGAAGACACTCACTTATTATAGACAACCACAGTTATTTTCTGGGTTTAAGTATCACACAATTTTTTTTTCTTCTTAATTTAAAGAATTCACTCAGTTATTATAGAAAACCACAGTTATTTTCTGGGTTTAAGTATCACACAATTTTTAACTTCTTAATTTAAAGAATTCACTCAGTTATTATAGAAAACCACAGTTATTTTCTGGGGTTTAAATATCACACAACTTTAGCTTCTTAATTTAAAGAATTCACTCACTTATTATAGAAAACCAGAGTTAGTTTCTTCTTGTTTCCTGACTCAAGCTCGTACCTTCTTCCACTCGGCGTCAGCTTTCGTTCGATCACCAGGAGCCTGTTTCAGCTGAAAATCAGTCGCGGAATTCAGGTGGCAAAGTTCAGGTAGTCCGTCTCTTCCCCTAGGTAATTACGTCACTTCTCTAGGGATGCCGGGATTATCTTCAACCCCTGGTCGGGTCCCGACCAGCTTTTTAGTCTTTGCTTTCACCCCGGGTGGGGTACATCATCGACGTCTTGAGATAACAATAACGTAAGTGGCTGGCGATTTGAAATTATCGAAATTCAGGTTATGGTAACTTTTTAAAACTCCATAGTTCAGATCGCGGTTATGGGAAACCCTTTGATGAGGTTAATGTTCAGCCACGGCTCTAGGAAAGCCCTTTGATGAGGTTAATGTTTAGCCACGGCTCTAGGAAAACCCTTTGATGACTCTGAAGGCTGAAGTTCAGACTACAACCATGACCATCTCCCGGCCAAGGTCAAAGTTCAGACAAGGTCTCTGGAAAGCCGTTTTTATGACGTAAAATTTCCAACCACGGCTCTGGGAAGCCCTTTTTATGACGTAAAAGTTCTATAATTTTACATGATTGAGAAATTATTTGCTCAGGGTTATCACAGCCTTCGAGCCTCTTTCTTTGCTGATTATTGACCTGATCCTTTCACTGGAACAACAACAAGCGTCTCCCGACCTTGATATAGCTGATTTGAGAAAACGTTAAATACCTTCTGGTTTAGGCATTCTTTGAAGGTTTCTTTCACTGGATCAACAACAAGCGTCTCCCGACCTTGATAAAGCTGATTTGAGAAAACGTTAAATACCTTCTGGTTTAGGCATTCTTTGAAGGTTTCTTAGTACTTCGCGTGGTAGCCGGGACAGCTCAATTCAAGATCCTGGTCAAGTGGCAGCATTTCGCATCATATACCAGTGTATAAGAAGACGAAGGCATGTTGTTTTCTTGTTGATAAAACGTTTATTGGCGTAAGATGACAAAGCTTCGATGTTCACCTCCACTCCAGATTCAGGCCGGATCTCAACTTCCCTTGCCAACCCAATACGTCACGATTGAGCATCTCTCTCCCCTTTCAGTCTCAATGCTCAATCGTGCTGTATCTGTGTTTCCCACTAGATCCCAATAATACCCCAGAACTCCCTTACTGTTACAATTCTCCCAATTCGGGTCACAATAACAAGCCTACAATTTTCTGTCTCGTGGGGACTTTCAATGACGACTCTACTGTTTGATCTCAACGACTCCCCATCGTAAACAACCTGTAGTTGCGAATCAAACTGTCCTTTTTATTTCTATCATCTGATTGTCAAATTACAGTGATTTCACGACAGTACATCCCCAAGGATATGAAAACATCCATTTTCTTCACACTACCGAAGAAGCTAAGAGCTGTTGAGTGAGAGGATTACAGAACTATTAGCTTACTGAGCCACATAACTAAGATACTGCTCAAGGTCATACAAGAATAATTCAACATAAAATAGATAAGGAAGTAGCTGAAGAACAATTAGGGTTCCGCAAATACAGCGGCACCAGAGAAGCAATTATCTGTTTGAGGATGTTAATTGAAAAATATATAGAAGTTCAAAAAAGTATTAATGTTTGTTTTATAGACTACAAGAAAGCTTTTGATAAAGTATAACGTGAACGACTAACTAAGATATAGGAGTAGACGGAAAGGACATCAGACTTATTAGTAACTTGTACTGGGAACAAGAGGCGTCTATTAGATGTGGTAATAACTATTCGTCGCATAGAGACATAAAAAGAGGAGTACGGCAGGGACGTGTACTGTCCCCAAGCCTCTTCAACCTATACACAGAAAGAATTTTTAAACAAGCTGAAATGCCTGGACTCAGCATCAATGGAAGAATCATAAACAATCTTAGGTATGCTGACGTTGCCGTGTTACTGGCAGAAAGTGAGCAAGAGTTGCAGGACCTAGTGGAAGAAGTCAACAGGCACAGTGCAGAATGCGGCTTAGATATTGACATCCAAAAAACAAAAACTATGATAATTAGCAGTGAAAAGGAAAGGACATCAATGAACATCACTTTAAACGGGCAGATACTAGAACAAGCAACAAGTTTCTCTATCTTGGACATATAATAACAGACGATGGCAGTAGTGAAATGGAAATCAAAAAGATAATAGGAATGGCCAAAAATGCTTTCAACGGCATGAAATCAGTATTAACATCAAGAGAGATTAATAATGCATTAAAACTGAGAAATGTCAAATGCTACGTATATTCAACGTTACTTTATGGCGCGGAATCCTGGACATTGAACAAGCAACTAGAAAATCGCATAGAGGCCCTGTAGATGTGGATATACAGAAGAATAGGTCGTATTTCATTAAAACACAGACAATCAAATGCAGAGATCATAGAAAAATTGGGAATGAAGAGAGAGCTGATGAAAGAAATAAAGAGGAGACAAGTGAAATATTTTGGCCACGTTAAAAGACATGATACTCGTATACAAACCACACTGGAAGGCAAGGTTGAGGGCAAGCGAGCAAGAGGTAGATAACGATGCAAGTGGGAGGATAACATCAAGAGATGGACAAACATCAGCCTGACAGAATGTACAGTCAAGGCGAGAGACAGACAGTGTTGGAGATCCATTGCAGCCAACGTTCATTGCGGAGACGGCACGTGATTGATTGACACAGGTGTGAATTCCTTAATATATATGGGAGTCCCCTAGACATCTTGAGTTCCTTTGTGTCACATTACACTTTAGTGACATACTCACTCCGTTAGAAATCAGTCCCATCTCTCTAGCTGTACTTCGCACGGGGGATGCTTTGGTGGGTACTGACTTTTTCCTCCCAACATGCCACAAGAAGAAATAAATTGAAAAACTTGGTGACAACTGGCATGATTGAGGGAAAAACAACAAGGGGAAGGCAGATAAGTAACTACCTAGATGGCTTGGTCACGTGGTAAGAACACAGAGCTGATCCACGACTATGGTGATCGTGTGAGATGGAGAAACATGACGCTGACGACCGGCATCCTTCTTGAATGTGCCTTTTACCATAGACGTGCTGGTCTAGGACCGTGTGCCCCAGGATGCCTTACACACACACTACACGGCCAGACGCGGTATCCCAGTGGCTTACACGCTTAACGGGAGGCTGTGGCGAAGTCGTTGCTCCACCTGCCTCGCACTCCGAAGGTTGTGGGTCAGATTCCGGGCTGAGATATTCCATTCACGGGTGCAAATGTCTCTGAGACACCCGGTGGTCGTCGTTGGTGCTACAGAGCTCGTGCTTTGTGAGACGAATTCAACAAGCCGCCCTGTGAGAACAGACTGAGATATATGGAATAAATCCCAGTGCAAGTAAGTCTATCTTCTTGCCCTTTGAACCTTTTTTTAAAACACGCTTAAGTCCCTGCATAGTGGTCATGTGTTTGAATCCTCTTGGAGACTAATTTATCTTAAAATAGCCTGGGCTTCCAGTTCGATTCAGCCTAAAATCCAGGACATGTCTCGGAAGTAAGGCCAGCAACGTGATATTACCACATCACACATCGAATGTCGATGGGTCCAAAATATATGGCGCTAGCACCATATATCAAATAAGCCATAAGATGTTTAAAAGGCTACATTGACATGTTCATCATCATCAAGTGCCCTGCCAGCTGGTGTAGGCGTTCATGTCTGTGACATGTCCCATGCCCGTCTTCATACGAATATAACACGCACCATATACAAGGGCAAATATAGATAGACAATGGTGTTCTAAATGGAAAGGACAGACGGCAAGCAGTTCCTTAAGTTTCCAAACTTAAGCAACACAGCGAAGGAATGCAGTGTTATTCAGCGATCGCGTGAACAAAGGCTTTTGCCGTCCCCCAAAAATAATCTGGTACCTGTCACTTGTCAACTGGAAAGACCTATACGGAAAAATAGTACCAAGGCGCGTTGGTGCAATTTCATTACCCCGACACCGGCACGGAACAGAATAGGTCAGGGCGCACTGTTGATGTTCATTATAGGGAACAATGGGTTGTGCCCGTAACAAAGAAAGTAAGGATAACAGTATTGTTATCGGTAAAAATTGGATGGATGTAGGTGGAATGAATCATTGTCACGTCGAGGGAAATTCTTTGTAAAGATTGTGGAAGACAAATAAAGCGGTGTGGGAGGAGACATAAAATAAGTTACAGCGGAAACTTAGGGCCAGTTATTACCATGTGAGCCAGAAAGCAGAAGTGTTTCATTTGTGTGTGGATATATATACTTGTCCTGGGGAGTTAAGGTAATTAATAATTAATATGCCTCTCCTTCTATAAATGGATCAAGTTAACAGAAAGATGTCTTCTATAGAGATCACTTGTTCTTTGTGATAAGGAATATATATATATATATATATATATATATATATATAATATATATATATATATATATATATATATATATATATATATATATATATAGAGAGAGAGAGAGAGAGAGAGAGAGAGAGAGAGAGAGAGAGAGAGAGAGAGAGAGAGAGAGAGAGAGAGAGAGAGAGAGAGAGAGAGAGAGAGAGAGGCTCAGAAGATAGAGAAGATTTTCTTGATTCAGAGAAGAATTCTTAATGAATCTTTTGATGCGTTAGTCATTATTTGATGAGTGATACACTTTCTCATTTCACTATTTCTCAGAGTCTTCAGGGATGATCTATACTTTATAACCAAACTACCATGATCCTTTCTCAGAGATAGTCATTATATTCTATGTCTGGAAAATTATGTTCTAAAGTGTATTGCGTGTTCTGACTCTATATGATTTGTGTTAAAATAATTCATATGTTTTATTTGTGAATGATACTTTTCTAAAACCTACCATGTAAGATTTTAGATGTGTATTAATGTATATGAGAATTATGAGAATATGGGAAAATGATGAAGGGTTAGGCGGGTATTTTCCCCGAAGAGGGAAAGCATTGACAAGGCAGTGGGCTCATATCGTTCTACGGACAAGAGAAGGACTAGCATGCAGAACGCCTGAAGGAAGAGGACATTTCGTGCCAGTAAGGGAGGTGGACACCTCCAACTGAGATTATAAACAACATCAGGCACACAAGATGTCTAGGCTGGACTACCCTGAGCTAAGGAAAGGATCCCTTCTCCCTTCGCTTATATTTTTCCCCTAACCCAGCTCTTAGGTGAGATAGATATATGGTTGTTGGTTCTATTTCTCAAAGGGTGGTGGTTATGTTGAAGACAAAAACTGGGCAGAGACCTGTATGCTAATGATGGTCATTCTGGAGGAACAGCATCATTTTACCTCAACTGCTTTTCATATGCCACAACCCTGCAGCCCAGGAATGAACAGCTAAGTACCTGTCAGTATAGTCTGTGTTGTCCAGGACTACATAAACCGAGATACCCCCTGTAACATCATCCCACGTAGGATCTACAACGAGAGTAGTTACATCAGTAGACTCATACCTTCAAGAACATTGCTCGAGTGCCATTAGGAGTGCACCAAGAACAATTAGATTAGTAGTAAGGTGTGACATTCTGGAAATTAGATTATTGTTGTGATGAACTCAGAGACACATTTGATTTAGTGCCATTTATAACTCAAAACCCGTGTACCTTAATATTAGTGTAGAGTTTGGAACTGTAATTCCTTATTGGGCTAATGGTTGGTTTATTTTATTGATGGTGTTATGCTGAATCGTGTATCTGATACCATATGTCACTCTAACATACATACACAGGAACCCACCACCATATTATCTCATTACAGTATTATAATGTGTATCAAGGTGTTGGTCGTTTTCCTTGTTGAGTTAGAGTGCTAATTAGACCAAATACATTAGTTACAACTTAAAAGTGGAGCCAGCCAAGTGTGGCCGGATAAATACAAGTATCTAAGATTTTCCCGGGGAAAATTTCCCTTATCGGAGTACTATGAACTTCCGGGGCTCCAGTGGCCCTCTGTGAAGAAACTTCAACTATTGATCACCCTCCACCCCTAGGGAGTTTTTAATGAGCCATTTTCAAGTTTTTTCTAAACAGTTGGCTATTAGAAATTGGGGATCCCATCCTCATTTCTTTTTAACTTACCACAATGTCTCTCCACAGACCTTGGTCTTTGGTATTCTGGATCAACTCTGCTGATGACATATTCGTCCATGCCACCGTCTAAACCCATATAGCATCATTTATCTTGGTCTGTCTCTGCCTCTCTTCCCCTTGATCTTTCCATTAGTCATGATGTTCTCCAATGCCTCTCTTATCATCACATGACCAAAGACATTGTGTTTTAGTGACGGCATTTTAATGACTAGAGGGTCAAGTGATCAATGTGCTTTTGTTATTAGTTTAGTTTAGTCGACGGATCAACATCATGGCACACTGGTGTAACCCCTTAAGTGCTCTGTCCTACTCTTAACTCAAGCCTGAGTCCGGAGATTCTAAGCTCAGTGCACGAACTCCATAGCACCGGCGAGCATCCTGACATACTTTGGGTAGATTTTTAACTCGACATCTTGCCTGGGCGGCACTGTTAGGCTACTCTTTTTCGATTTCCAACTTGCAAGGGATTTTTTTACGTGCGCAACATTACACACGGGCATCCGATCTCAATACCCAAAAGACCAGGGGAAAGTTTGTTACTAGATGTCCACGTGAAAAAATCCCGGTCCTCACCGGGCCTTGAACCCGGGACCTCCAGCACTCCAGACGAACACCATACCTCGAAACCACTCAGCCTCCTTGTTCTGATGTTACGCTGCACATGATTCAGAGTTGCAACTAGTGCTAAGTGAGCCACTTTCCAAAGAAAACAACAATACCACTTAAACAGGGCCGTGGGGTGATGTGTTGGCCTTCTGTAATGTAATTTACCAGACACAGTAGGGCAAAGTTCAAGAACAGCCTTTACGAATTGCCTAAGGTCGAGAAAATTTTGTCGTTAAGAAGATTAACCAGTTATTACTTAATTGTTACACTGCTAGTTTTCTTTCTTAGTGCGTAAGAAATCATACATTCTTTATTTACTATTATGACAGTTCCATTTGAGCAGTGAGTATGATGGCCTGTGATAGGAAATGTGATGGTACTTGTTGCAGTTTGTTTAATTCATTGCGTGTGTCAAACGGGTGATGGTTTCGTTTCAGCTTCAGTTGAATTAATTGATAGCTCAGAAAGCTCTGAGTCTGTAGATTCCGTGAAAGGTACAACTAAAGCGAATTCACATTTAATCACCGATGATTCAAGATTCAGAGCACAATTGTCATCTAGAAAGATTTCTGAAGAAGATTCAACATTTAAAGCGCCAAGCAAAGGTCTGACAGATGCTTCTAAAAAGTCGGAATTTATTTTTGCAAGTTCACAATTCACAACTGTTTCACTTTGTAAGAATACAACCAATGCTTGCTTCACTTCAACGTATAACCCGTGCTCTACAACTGTTAGTGAAGAACAAACTATTGTTGATTGCTCGGGTCTATCACTAGACATCATAAATCCAGCATGGTTTCCAACAGACACAAATGTGATTCTCCTCGACAACAATCGCCTGACAACAATATACAATTGTACCTTCTCTCACCTGAGAGATCTTCGCCGTCTCAGTCTATCTGGAAACCGTATTCACGACATTGAATTAGACGCATTCAGTGGGCTGAATAATCTGGATTTTCTCAGTCTGGAATATAACAAACTAGGGCATCGGTATTTTTATCCCCCAAACGTTTTTGAACCCCTAAGGAAACTAAAAGAACTACGCATTCAGAACAATTTGGAAAATTATAATGGTGAAGAATGTTTGCCCGGGAATACATTAGGAAAGCTAAAATACCTAGAGACCCTTTCTGTTGGTACTATCGGAAGCAAGGTATGTTTTAATGATGAGTTTGTAGAATTAGCACATTTGAAACAGTTGGATATTTTAGGTTACTCAGCGTATATTGATGAGAGAAGTTTCCAGAATGTCAGACAGATAACAGGCTTATATTTGCAGGATATTCTTGCAAACAATGTCAGTGAAAACACATTAGTGCCGTTACAGAATTTGGATATTGTTTCCTGGCATGGAGTTCGCATTGGTGTTGAAAAGGCACTACGGGCAATGAAACCTTTCTCAGGAAGAAACATGGCGGTTATTGAATTTAGCTCAGTTGATTTGTTTCAGCATGATTCTTATGCAAGCTTCATTCAGAAAGATGGAGTGTTGACTGTCTCAAAGATGCAACATGTATTGGAAATATGTGTGAGAAGTTTCGCTTTAACAAGCTGCGGCATTTATGTCATACAAGAAAATGCATTGATTAGTGCTGTTTGGGATAGATGTCTCGTCAATTTGGACTTATCATATAATCCATTACTCGGCACGAAAACATCTTATTTTAGATTTCTTAGTTTCAAACATCTTGAATCATTTACTCTGGAGTATGTTATGTCGCGCTGCGTTTTCAAGGCTGGCTCAGATGGTTCCGATGATAATGAGAGTATTGATAATATTGCCACACCTTCCATACAAGCCTCTACAACTGCAAGGGCACACAATAATAATGGCATGACAATATACAATCAACATGAGAACGACAATCATACTGTCAGAAACAATAAGAATTCGATGTCGACTGATAACAAGAAACAGGTAGCTAATGCTTGCACGTCCTCTCATTCCACTTCTGAGTTCATGTGGATTACTGTGTCCGAGTCTTTACGGAGTCTAAGGCTGCAGGCGTCTATTGGTAGTACCGAACTCGATAAGAATTTCAAATTTATTGGAGCAAAATGTTTGACGTATCTGGACGTAAGTATAGGAAAACTGAGACATTTTCGAGGCAATATCACCGGGCTAGACGCTCTACGGACATTGGTTTTGTCCGGTAACGACGTATCAAGTTTAACTGAGACATTTTTTGACAATTTTTGCAACCTAGAAGAACTGTTTTTATCAGGTTCTTTTCTTAATGTTGACTTTATTTCCAGAAAGAGCGCTAGGCTTCTGATGAACCTGGCAAAGCTAAAACGATTGGATATCTCGTTCAATTTGCTGAACTCACTTGCCAGCGATACATTCACCTTCAACAGAGATTTCGCCTCTTAGCTTCTGGGAACGATATTTCCTGTGATTGCGATAATTTCCCATTTTTGCAGTGGCTAACAACCACACATGTTGAACTGGATGAAGTCAATATAACATGCACTGATGATAAAATCAACAGAACCACCACTGAACGATATGTGGATGTAGACAGATTCTGGAGAAAATGCCTGGGCGTGTTTTTTCTTACTCTGGCAATTAGTCTTTTCCTAGTCATGATCATTGGTTTTCTCGTCTTCTTCTTTGTATGTAAACATCAGATCTACCTAAAATCTGCGATATTGCAAATTTTCACTGGATATAGGCTCAAAGTAAAATCGGATTACAATATTGGTGTTTACATTGGCTATTCTGAAAGAGACTATGCCTTTCCTTGTTTTCATCTGAGGGGATTCATTGAAGACGAACTCAGATTAAGCACGTATGTCTTTCATAGAGACACAAGTACCACAGACATGGCCCGGAGTATTGTGGATGCCATTAACTCCAGTTGGAGAATAGTTCTTGTGGTCACTAGAAGCTTCCTGTTTCAGGACGAGTGGTCGACATTTATCTACACATCTGCCCTCTATTCACAAACATCCGAAAACCCTTCAAAAATTGTCGTTCTGATTGACACTAGTCTACAGCATCATCTCCCTCCAGAAATGCTCAGTGCAATTAACGATGACAACATCATTGTTGTAAGAGAATGGGAACTTACCTACGAACTTCGTAATTCCCCGAGGAGCCGTTTAATTCACTAATGATCATTTCGTAATGGCACTTATGTCTCTGTTAATTACTCTAGCTGTTTTGATAACTATCCAAGTATATCCAACAAAACATAGTGTATTATTATGACTTCTAGTTTTGGTCAGAGCATACTATATAAATCTGGCTATATATTTTATAATGCAATACTTTCTACTTGGTTTTTGTAAACTCATCATCATCATGTGCCTTGCCTATAAGCGTGGGCAGTCATGTTTCGCTATCTCACACGATCACCAGAGTCATGGATCACATCTGTGTTATTGTCTCGACCATGCCACGTGGCCAAGCCATCCATATTTAAACTTCTCTGGCTTCCCTTGTTCTTTTCCCCTCAGTCGTGCCACTTGTCAATAAGTTCTTTAATTTATTTCTTCCCATAACGTGTCCATGAAAACGTGACTGTCTGTGTCTACTTTCGCTAATCAGGTTACGGTTTTCAACTGCTTCTTGTGGGATTTGCTGATTAGTGTTTCTGTTTTTCCATTGTATTATTTGTATTTTCCTCATAAACCAGATTTCCCCTGCCATTAGATTTGTTCAGCTTGTCTGCTCATTATACACGTCTCACATCTATACAGATGTACAGGCTCTATGTACCACTTAGCACTCTTTTACTCGTTGCAATTGAATGACACAAAGTAGTGCAGCTTTACATAACAGAATTACGACACATACAGGACGTTGCGGCAATTAGCCTTCATTAGCAAACAAACACATACACAAAACACAACATATAGTCAAGAGATCTACTGTGGCTACATTGCGACGTGACGACATGATGAGAAAAATAAAAAAGATGAAAAAAATGAAAGCAATGAAGAGAAAATAAAAAATGTTCCTACTTACCTCATAATTCCGAGCTCTGTATAGCCCCGAATGTCCCCGTTGTCTTCTTTTGCCTCTGCTGCCTGGAGTTTAAAGGGGCAAAGAGGTTTAAGTGGGAACAGTTTATCAATGACGTCGGTGGGGATGTGACATTGGGGAAATTCTGGAGGCTGCACCGGCAGATGAAGAGACAGGCGATGCCTGGTACACATGGTACCGTTTATGATGATAACAACCGACCTATGACAACTGACAAGGACAAGGGGATGGCTTTTCGTGGGCGATTTTTAAAACAGACGGATCAGCAAGATAGGGCTATTAGAGATAACGTCAGAGATCCTTGGCACGGGTCACTAGGAAGGAGGACTGTGAGATTAAAGTGGAGGACATTAGACGGGTACTGAAGCAGACTAAAGACACAGCGCCAGGTCCGGATGGGGTGAGGTACTCCCATATGAGGAACATAAATGATGGGGACTTGGAGGAGATGGCTCTTTGTTTCAACTTAAGCATCAATACGGAAATACCATACGATTGGCTGCATAGCTACCTCGTCCCACTCCCAAAGCCATGTAAGGATCACTCCAGACTCAATGGTTACCGAATCATAACCCTGCAAAACACGTATGGCAAAGTCCTCGAAAAGATAGTAGCATGCAGGTTGCAGCGACATTTGGAAAGTCGTATTCTGCTTCCCCAAGGACTCGGGAGTTACCGGCCTGGAAAGGATACCTGGGCCAGTGCTGCAACTTTTGCATTTGATGTCTCCGAGGGCTTCCAGGATAAACAGGAGACAGTGGCGGTAGCTCTTGACCTTGAGGATGCGTATAACAGGGTTAGGTATGATCGGTTAATACACACACTGTTGGACATGGAAGTCTGCCCTTGCCTAGTTAGATGGGTTGCGGCAGTCCTTTATGAGCGAAAGGTTACACTGCGCATGGGTTCCTGGACTTCTGATCCCTGTACTATTACAACTGGGTTGCCACATGGATCTGCCTTGTCCCCAGTGCTCTTTAATGTCTACACCAGCAAAATCGCAGCTATTGAGACACCAGGTGTGGGTAGAATCTTGACATTTGCAGATGATGTGCTAGTGTAAAGACAAGGCAGAGACAGGGCCAGTTTGGCGAAAGACGACTTACAGGTGGCAGTATACAGGGTAACGGAGTGGTGCAGGGACGCAGGGGCCATTATACACCCAGAAAAGGCATCGGTTGTGTGGTACTCCCTGGATAACCGCATCGTCAAGGCAGATGTCCCAAGTATTATGTTGAATGGATGTCCTCTTAGTCGAGAGAGTAAATTGAAGTAATTTGGTATCACCTTTGACAGGTGTTTGTCTTTTAAGGATCATGCGGAGAATTCGGTGGTGAAGGCTGGTAGGGGACTTAATGCATTGAGAGCTATGGCAGCAACCGGGGTAGACCGGAGGATGCTGTACAGGCTCTTTCAGCAGCTAATAATTTCTGTCATTGAGTATGGTTTCGGGCTGCTGACATTATCAAAGTGCCAGCTTGAAAGGTTGGAGTGTATACAGAATGCTGCCATGCGGGTAATCCTGGGGTGCACAAAGGACACACCAATTATATGCATGAGGCATATCCTGGCGCTACTAACAATGACGGATAGGCCTAGGGTCCTTCAGGCCAAATGGTACCTGAGAGTTGCCGCAGACAGGGATCACCCGCTGCATGCAGCGATGAATATACTCAAGGGTCATAGACTAAGACGAGGCAGGTCCTGGATGGCACAGGTAGAACTTTCTATACGTCAGGTGTGTGATCTAGAGACCATCAATCATGAAAGAGAGTGGGTTGAAGTTCCGGAAGACAAGACGGACTGGCACACTGTAATTATAACACTAGATCGTGAGTGCAGAGAATGGGCAGCGGGCCGCACTGAGTTTGAAGTGCAACAGCTGATCCAGAACAACACACATCAAGGTGACATAGTCATCTATACCGATGGGTCAGTGGTGAGAAACAAACGTAGTGGCTGGGGCTTTATTGCAAAGGCTAATGGACGAGTCTTGAAAAAGAAGAGTCTGTCATATGAGACTACGACCTCCAGCATGAGAATTGAGGTAGAATTGAGGCAGTAATAGCGGCATTCCGGTGGCTAGAGGAGACTACTGCAACACACGTTGTATTCATTACGGATTCAAAGAGTATGCATAGCAAGGTGGAGACAGGAATGTTTCGTGTGGAATTGCTCTCCTCGCTTCAGAGGTCATAGATTGTGAGAATTGTATGGATATTTTGCCCTGGCCATGCGGGTGTACGGGGGGAATGAACAGGCTGATAGCCCAGCAGGGAATGCACCTCTTGGAGGTATTTTGCCTATGGATAAGGGGAAGTGGTCGTGCGCTTGTGGGACCAGGTGGAGAAGACGGAGGAACAGATTGAGAACTCATATGTGGAAAGAATGAGGTTTCGGGGGATCGGCAGGGGTTCTGGAAGAATCTCAAAACTAAGAGTGCAGACCAGGTGAACTTTTAATCAGATAGCGGTGGGAACGATTAGTATTATAACTCTTCACTGGCTGTTGAACGAGGGGACGGAGCATTATGGGAATGTCCTGAGTGCAGTGACTTCGGTTCTTAACTCAACACAACTCTACTATGTCTTCTTTTATACCAAACCGAAGGAGTGGGATGTAGAATGATGACGGGGTGGTGGATGTAACGGTTCAGTGAGCATTCCAGGCACTGCAGTGGAAGTGGTATATTGAAAGAGGGGGGGGGGCGGAGGCAGGAAGGTAGGTTGGGAACCTGTGATAGTTGTCTGAGGATGGAATCTGAGGAATCCCAGTGGATGTAGTTACAAAGCATGAGTGGGTGCCAGTGAGTGGGTTGGCCCTAGTGGACGAATATTGAAGAGGATTGAAGTGTGCACCCAAGTATAATGGTGATACTAACGAAACTCACATTATATACTCCTTTATGTTATTGTGAGGCGAGTCCTAAAGTCTGGGTGGAATGATATGTGTGAGCGCACATACATACATCTACACCGCTCAACAGACATTCATACGATAGTGTACATGGACATTACCACATATTACCACTCTTGGCACTCCTTTCGTACGCAATACAGTGTTCCCCCATAAGGATATCACCATTCCTCTCGGACCAAATAATCTCCAAACCAGTTAGCAACCATACTGAATATGTTGTTTTGTGAGCATGCGCATATACACAAGTACATATGTCTGTATGTATGAATCAATAGGATATGTGGATGGTTATGTAGGTATATGTATACATGTACCATTCATTTCATCCAGTGGGGCTGAAAGTATGGAGCCGTGGGTTCTAAGATGGCTGATAAGGCCTATTTTGGCTCGAAATGTTCTTCGACAATGTAGACAAAGAATGTTTGACGTTTCTGGAGGAGGATTTCCTACAGTGGTCTTTCTGTCCTGCCTTTTCTTTACAGCTCTTGCAGTCCTGGTTGCCTCACACATGACTGCACCCTTGTGTAATGATGCACGCCACGAATTTCGGTCTCTGGCTGCAGTCTCCCAGGTGTCATGATGAATTCCAAAAGCATTCAGAGAGATTTTCAGTGTCTTTAAAGCGTTTCCTCTGGCCGCCTTGGGAGCGTTTACCACAACGCAGTTCGCTGTAAAAAAAAATCGTTTAGGGAGCCTGTGATCTGGCATGCGAGTGAAGTGACTAGCCCAGCGAATCTGATTCTTCATCAGTAGAGTGTGGATACTGGGCATGGATGCTCTTTCTAGGACTTCAGTGTCTGGAATCTTGTCTTGCCATTTAATCTTCAGTAGCTTCCTTAGGAAGACTGTGTGGAAGTGGTTTAATTTCCTAGCGTGTCGTTGATAAACAGTCCAGGTTTCACAAGCATATAGCAGTGTGGATAATACACATGTTGCGGACATGCAACACAATATATATATATACCAAGCTAGGAAGGATGTACAAAAGGCTGTCAGGCAGTGTGCAAATGACTATTGGATCAAGTTATGTGAATCCATTCAAATCGCAAATGATAATAGAAATATCAGAAGCATGTATGTAGTGATAAAGAAAGCATGTGGTCTAATGATCAAAAGAAGTGCACCACTGAAAACCTTGACTGGAGAAATCATCACTGATAAGAAACAGCAGATGGATACATGGGTAGAGCACTATTTAAAGCTTTACTCAAGTGAGACCAAACTAGCGGATGATGCCCTCAACGCGATAGAGGTACTGCAAACTCTTGACCACCTGGACCCACTTCCTACCATAACAGAAGTTAAGTGTGCTATAAATGAACTTGCATCTGGCATGACTCCAGGTAAGGATGGGATTCTAATAGAGGTAATCAGGAGTGGTCAAGAAACACTCTCTCTACAGATCCACCAGCTAATTGAGCTATGCTGGCGAGAAGGACAAGTCCAACAGGATTTCAAAGATTAAAGCATCATAAAGCTGCACAAGAACAAGGGCAATCGAAGCGACTGTAACAATTATAGAGGTATCTCACTTCTGTGTACTGTTGGGAAAGTATTTGCCTGAATTGTCCTGTACAGACTTCAAGTCCTAGGAGATCAAGTCTACC
>JACEFZ010013691.1:60000-244912 GCA_014155875.1 Cepaea nemoralis
GGAATTAAGAAAACATTGGTTAACGACAAAGACTACACACACAAATACGTAATTTGTCGCACATTCGCAGGCACCATCGAAAAATACCCCCTAGCACTTGTCGAAATTCGCACACCGTTTATATCAGGACTAGTATTGTGCGCAGTACTAGAAAATCCTGTCGCTGAGATTATCCTTGGGAATCTCCCCAACATATGATCTTGCTCTGAGAAGGAAATCAGAGATTGGGAGCAGAAAAACTGTATCCAGAACCCAAACAGCGATTCTAAAGGGAAACACCACACGTGCTTGTCTCAAACTGCCAAAAGTACAAGGGAGACAACCAATGACGGAATTCAAAATGAATTCACCGAGGTGCATAATGCAGGGGCGGTTGAATCTGTCAGTGATACCACCAACTTAAAACCTCGAACTGAAGATGCCATCGATCCACAAATTACCAAGCCTGTAAATGTGCAACAACACACACAACACACTAATGCAATAACACGACAGACAACACACAAAACCCACACCGACCAACTTCAGGAATCACTAGAAATCATATCACCAAACACTACCATCACTAATTTTGGAGAAGAACAGAAAGCAGATCCTACACTTTCACAATATTTTAGGTTAGTAGGACTTAAGCCAAAATTGACTAAAAATGCGTCGTGGACATTTAGATTAATGTCGAGTATAACGTGTTCTTAATGCTTTCATGATCACTGTCAGTTCACTGGTTGAAATCACTTCACAGATGTTATCTATCGCTCGGATTGTTTCTAGAGCTTTGGTAATTGGTAGTATAGGGTTCTCAAAGTGTCATGTTCGTGGGTGTTATATGTAACCTATTCACTGGGGTGTTATTACTTCTAAATGAAAGTTCTCTAGCAGGTGTAGAGGTACACTGTTCTATGCCACAAAATAAAATATCACAGTTTCTTGTATGGCGCGTTATTAATGTGCCTAATGTTATTCTGCTGGCGCATTTGTTTGTCGCGATAAAATATCAGCAATAATGTTGTCAGTGCCTCATGGCGGATTTCGAAGTCGAAATCTTGAAGAAGAAGACACCATCTTTGTAAACGATGGTTTTTAGGAACACCTTGCTTAAGCACCAACAATGGCGAGTTATCGGTCAGCACAACAAAATGGGAACCTAAGAGGAACTTAGATAATCGGCGCATGCAAAATAGTAGACTTAATGCCTCCAATTCCACCGTTGAATAACGGACTTCGGCTTTGCTCAGCTTCCGGCTTACGTAGAGTATTGGATGTCTCACTCCTTGCACTTCTTGCATTAAACAACCTCCAATTGCGATAGCACTCGAATCTGTGGTCAAAATAAAGGGTATATCTATGTTTGGTAATCTTAATACTGGTGGGTTAGAAAAAATGCATTTCAATCTGCACATTGCATCCTCTAAGCGGGTACTTTTACAAAATTTTTCTGGATGATCTTTTGTCAACATATTAGAAAAAACTGATGTAAGTTCTGCCCAGTTTGGTATAAACTTGGCATAATAATTTATGAGACCTAATAAACTTCTAACTTTTTTCTTTGTAGTTGGAACTTCTAGATTGAGAATTTTCGATACAATTTTATCATCTGTCAACAGTTTGCCTTCAGAAATTCTATGACCAAGGAAGTCTATCTGTTTATAGCCTATTTCAACCTTGGAAAGTTTGATAGTAAGTCCAAAAAGAAAGATTTGGTTAAAGACTTGTTGAAGTGTAAGTAAGTGAGAAGTCATATTAGAAGAATGAATGCATATATCATCAATATACGATTGCACGTCCTTGATGCCGTGCAATAACAATCTAGTTAACCTGACAAATGTGGCGGGAGCGTTTTTGAGACCAAATGGAAGATATCTCCATTCGTACAATCCAAGAGGTATCGCGAATGCTGTTATATGTCTTGAAGAAGGGTGTAGTGGTACTTGCCAGTAACCTTTCGCTAAATCAACCTTAGAAAATAAGGATGATTGAGAAATATTCAAAATGAGGTCTTCACAGCTGTTCATTGGCTCAGCGTCTGTTGTGGTTATCGTATTTAACCTTCTATAGTCTATGCACAAACGAATCGTTTGGTCCTTCTTTTTCACCAGGACAATTGGCGAAGAATATTGGAACATAGATTTCTGTATTATTCTATTTTTCTCTAAATCCAAAATTTCTTTGTCTAAATTTGCTCTATAATGCAAAGGAATAGAATATGGTCTACATTTGATCGGTGTCAGATCTGTCAACACAATTGAATGTGTTATTTTGTCAGTCCGTCCAGGTTTGTTTGAGAAGATAGTTTTATAGTCGTTAAGGAGAGACAAAATGTCTTGTCGCTGCTGTTGTGTCAAAGTGTCAGAGATTTGTATGTCTTTCATACTACTGTCGTCATTCATAATTGGTACTGGAATTTCCGTATTGTCTACGTCCGTCTGATTTATTACTGATGCTACTGTTTGTAAATTGTCCTCAATGTCATTGTCGTCGTCGTCGAGACTGATAGTTGTCAATGTGTCGTCAAATTGGTCGTCGTTGTCGTTATCCCATATTGTCGGTACTGTAAATATGTTTTCGTCGTCTTTGTTGTCGCAAGAGTGCGTCGTTAACGATGCTTCGTTTGTCGAGGTGTCATTCAGTTGGGTAATTGTCGTTTCGTTTCTGTCATCAGTTCTCTGCGTCTGTTTACTCGTGTCACTGTCCTTTCTATCATAGTATGGTTTTAACATATTTACATGGAATATTTTCAACTTTCCATTCAAAGAAATTTCGTAGTCAACTTCCGAAATTCTTCTCACAATTTTAAATGGTCCCTACCAAGAGGTTGATAGTAAATCTCTCTTGTCGGATAGCAATAGTAAAATATCCTGATCTGGTTTTAATACAATCGTTTTTGCACCTTTGTTGGCGTACTGCATGTACCTAAAACCTTTCTCCTGTAATGATGTTCTGGCCAGTATACAGGATCGTATGATTTTGTCTCTGGTGTCAGTGACCAAATCATAGGTGGAAACTGGTAATTGGGTATTTACAGGTTGTGATATTATATCTTTGTAAATAGTGAGAGGTCCTCTTGGGTTCGCTCCATAGATAAATTCGAACGGAGAGAACCATGTGCTTGATTGTGGGGCTTCTCTATATGCGAACAGCACCATTGGGAGAAGTATATCCCAATCGGCTGGATTTTCAGCTGTCACTTTGGATAACATATGTTTCAGGTCCCCATTTAGTTTTTCGCAGATTCCATTCACGGCCGGTCGATAGGGAATGGTGAAACATTGTTTTATGCCTAGTAACTTAGTTACCGATTGGGTGGCATTAGATATGAACTGTGTTCCCCTATCTGAAATTATCTTCTCCGGGAAGCCAAAACGGGAGAATATCTGTAAAAATACGTCCATCACATCCTTAGAGGAGATAGATTTTAATGGAATCATTTCTGGCCATCTCGAACATAGATCAATAAGCGTAAAAATATATCTATTCCCTTTGTTTGAGATGTGGTTTAACGGACCTACTAAATCAACTGCCACGATTTGAAATGGCCTCGAGGCAGTTGTGGTTGATTAAATTTCTGCCGTAGGGTTTTTTCCCCTTTTTAACCAGTTTCTGACATGTATCACATGATCTACAATAGGTTTTTATGTCTTGGCAAAATTTAGGCCAATAAAATTGGGTCAGGACTCTGGCTCTAGTCTTTTCGTAACCCATATGACCTCCGAAAGGTGAGTCATGGGCTATATTTAGTACTTTCTCACGATGTGATTGAGGTAGAACTACTTGCTGTATCGTGGTCTGATCTCTGGTATATAATCTAGTCAGAACATTGTTCTTTAAGAACATTGCATACTTGCTGTTGCTAAGAGACTTTGCAAACAGCTGAAATAGAACTACGTCGATTACAACATTCAAGAGACAGCCATAGTAACTGTTAACATTTATGGCAGGACATGCGGACAACAGGAGGACAACGCACACATCATCGCTGGATTTAGTTAGTTAGTTAATTAATTAAGTAGTATTTAATATGTATTATACTTGTATTGAATTATGTATATGAAATATGTCAACCTGTAACTTGTATATTTTCTACCATAATATTACAGGTATTTCCACTCATAGGCTAAATATTCTTCCTATGCAGTTTTCTCTAGTTAAGTTATAAACCATTTTTTGAGTACTCGTACAAAAAGTACTTATTATCTTAAAGGGAACATATCGCTTAACCCGTTTGTTCTAAGGGCAGTAAGACTTACCTCAACTTTACTTAGATATTTTAACCAAATACTATTATGTATGAAAGACGTGTGAATGACAGGGTGAATGAATTAAATGAGAGAGCGATATACTGAGCGGACAAATTGTACGCAAAACGTATTTATTTTAATTTGTCTGCGTCTTTCATGTAAATTGTATTACCTGTCTAAATTGTTGATAGATGTTTAGTATTTAAGACACTACATCTAAGCGCCATGGCTTGGAATGCCCGATCATGCATTACACACATTGGGGTAATTCATGATAAAGGATATCCCAACTCGTGACGCTTGGAGATAAACCACACATTGAGCACACACTTTACACAAAACTCAACACTGAACACTATCAATTAAAATACAATCACTTTATTAGAAGCAGCACCATATTAGTCAATACACTAACAAGCCAACAGGGACACAGGTAGTCAGAGAGGATAAAACAACAGCGTAACTACATATTCAGCATTATACAACATACGAAAGTAAAAGTGTATTGAAATGCACGCACAGTACAAGATTTGCAGGTGTACTTAATTAGCCAAGACTTTTGTCTTGTTAATACTCTCTTACAAAGAGTTTAATTATCTTTGTATCTTGGTGGGATACTTGAGAAGGGCGGGTTGTAAAAACAACTAGGAAACGTCACGTAACTTCGGTCAGATAAGCATTTTTAAGGTCACAGGAGAGAGAGACCTCTTCAGCAAATCATCGTCAAGTGGTGTATGGGAGAATACATGAGTGTTGATGCCGATATGTAGGTTGCCAAGTTACTATCCACCAAACTACAAACACCGACTTTACGTGATTCTGTGACAGAATTAGTACAGAACTAATTACCTTATAATAACCCATCAGATCAGGGGGGAGAGGGGGACTCCTGTCACAGCCTCACATGGGGCCGGTAACTAACATAAAGTAAGATATAGTGGCAAAGGGCTAAAACTCCCGCTCAAGGGAAAGAAGTGAGTCACTCGAAGGCTTGAAGAATCCAGAGCCTTCTCGAAGGACTGGTCAGTGTGTCCACTGTCCCGTGGACACTGATGTGGCCGGCCGATTGCGGGGTCCACGAGGAACTCGGACAGAGTTACCACCCGTGTCGGATTGCGACACGTGTGAAAGGGCAGAGACAGACTGGACATCGGGGAAGCAACAGGGCTTACCTTAGAGGGACTTGATAGTTCAGACCCATGTGTATTTAGGGTCGTAGACATATGCTAGATAGTTGCTTAGAATTGTTTGTTATAATCATGTGTGATGTTAAACCTCTGTGATATGCAACTTGTCAAGTGCGGGCTGTCAAAACCCACTTCGCCAGCGCACTGTATATATCATATTAATAAATGTTGCTATATTGTATCTAACGGAGTTGTTGTTGCCGGTTTGAGCCCGAGTTCAGATCCCCTAGAGATCCGAGACTGTGACAGGTATAAAAGAAGACAACGGTGACATTCGGGGCTATACACAGCTCGGATTTATGATGTAAGTAGGAATATGTTTTCCAATTTATATTTTCTCTTCATTGTTTTCATTGTTTAATCTTTTCATTCTTCTTATCCTGTTTTCACGTCTTATGGCAGTCACAGGAGATCTCTGTGACTACATGTTGTGTTTTGTGAATGTGTTTGTTTGCTGATGGAGGCTAATCGCAGCAACATCCTGTATGTGTCGTAATTATGTTATGTAAAGCTGCACTACTTTGGGTCCTTTTGTATTGTTTACATTTTCACAGCTTTACCACAGTTCCACCAAAGTTTATGCATTTTGTTGCAATTGATAACGTGTTATTGGTCCGTATGTTTTCAATCTTGTAAAAGGTTACCTTCGTCTTTTAAGTTGGATATACATTTATTACCATCATTCTAAATTGTCACTCCAACTATCGTATACTTTCATGTATCTCCACATGTCTCTATACTTGGTGTTCTGTATCAAATTTGCTGATGATATTCTCTCATGGCAACGTCTCAGTTCACCTGTGTCCCACTGATCTTTCCTATTGCCACGACGTTTTCTATTATCCTCCACCTCATTGTATGATCAAGGATCACTGTTTCTTTCTTTCTTATAATATCTATCAAGTTCTACTTTCATTAACCTCTTTGAGGTAACCGTTTGTTAGTTGCTCTACAATCCAGGGTACATGCAACATTCGTCTCAGGAACTGCATCTGCTTTGCGTTAAAGCTCTTTTATTTGCATTGCCTCTTTGAAATCATCTAATCAGGCATGTGTTAGTCAGTTTGGTTACTATCGCTCATGTTCACCTTTCGAAGCATTATGTGGGACTGTAAGATTTAATGATGCCCTGTTCCCGGTGTTTTGTACAAAGAGTGGATTATAAGTGTCCTGCCAATACTTTCAATAAATCAATCAATCAATCAGGTGTCGTCTCCACAATGAAGGTTGGCTGCAATGGATCTCCAACACTGTCTGTCTCTCGCCCTGACTGTACATTCTGTTAGACTGATGTTCGTCTATCTCTTGATGCTATCTTCCTACTTGTATGGTTGTCTACCTAATGCACGATTACCTTCAACCTCGCCCTCCTGTATGGTTTTTAAAAGAGTGTTATGTCTTGTAACGTGGCTGAAATATTTCTCTTGCCTTTTTTTATTTCTATCATAAACTCTCTTTTCATTCCCAGTTTTTCTAGAACCTCTGTATTTGATTGTTTCTGTTTCCATGAAATACCACCTATTCTTCTGTATATCCACATCTCCAGGGCTTCCGCTCAATACAATAGTGTTGAACATACGTAAAATTTGACAATTCGCATTTGTAATATACCTAGTATTTGTAAAATACCTACAACGATTGTTGGACACTGTAGTAACAGAGAGTGAAAGGAAAGGACTCTCCTTGAATATCAAGAAAACAGTAACAATGGTGATATCAAAGAAAATGGTGACACCAAAATGTGACATAGAAATAGAAGGAAAAATTCTTAACCAAGTGGATAATTTTAGATACCTAGGGACATTTATAACATCAGATGGAAGATGTACATCAGAGATTAAGAGCAGAATATGGCAGGCAAAGGCCGCATTTCAGAAAATGAAGAGTATCTTGTGCAATAGGTCACTATCACTGAGTGTAAGAAAGAGAGTGCTGAAATGCTATGTAGAACCATGTTTTGCTGTATGGCAGTGAATCTTGAAATGTAAATGAACAAATTAAGAAGAAATTAGAAGCAACAGAGGTGTGGTTCCTGAGACGAATGTTGAGAATTCCTTGGACTGCCAGAGTAACTAACGACGACTGCCTGAAACAGACTAATGAAACTAGAACACTATATACAACAATAAGAAAGAGACACACAGCTTTCTTTGGTCATGTAATGAGAAGAGAGGCATTGGAGAACATCGTGACAACTGGAAAGATCGAGGGGAAGAGAGGCAGAGGCCGACCAAGAGAAATGATGCTGGATGGATTGAGACGGTGGTACGGAGGAATATCAGCAGCAGAGTTGATCCAGAAAACCAAAGACCGAGATCTGTGGAGAGCCATGAACGCCTACGTTGATGATGATGTTGAATGCGTTGTTAATCTTTCTAGATGTTAATACTGATTTCATGCTGTTGAAAGCATTTTTGGCCATTCCTATTGCCAATACTTTAAGGAGGCCCAATGAGACAACTAGGGCGTGCAGTGTGCAGGACGACCATGCAAAAGTAACAGCAAATGATACAAAGCCAGCAAATACATACAAGTAAACATGTTGAGAGCATGCATTTTTTATGTGGCGACATTTCCGTATTTATTGTCGGTTGTTTTAAACGATCGCTCGCTTTGAACTCAAGCGTAGTCCATTCACGTTAGCGCCATGGTGAGCGACACATCGAAAGACTACGATAAAAAAGATAAAATAATATTATGATACCTTCATCGTGAACTGACTACATCTGTTTACCCGAAAATCTGTCGCCGACCATAGATCAATTTACTCAGAATGGAAAATAGTGTTGATCATCAATAAATAGAAGCCAGCATGGTCAATATGATAAGAGAGCTCATTCTTAAACATCCGGTGCGCTGATGCCGAAGTAGTGGGTTAAACTCTTACAACGGTCAGTGGGGCTAAAATGTTGACTTCTCGTCCTTGATTTGGGGACGTAAACTACAAGTACATCTGAAGTTGAAGTGGAATCGTCAGATGGCGAGGGACACTGGTAATGGTGAAAGCTAATCCATACGCAAACATCATTCAAGTTCACTAGAAGTAATAGCACGTGAATGAACTACGCTTGAGTTCAAAGTGAGCGATCGTTTAAAACAACAGACAATAAATACGGAAATGTCGCCACATGAAACATGCATGCTCTCAACATGTTTACTTTGTATGTATTTGCTGGCTTTGTATCATATGCTGTTAATACCATGTGCACTCTGCTATAACATTCACTTCATTGTAATCATACACGCTGATCCGCAGGTCAGCGTGGCCGAATGGGTAAGAATGTGTGTTCTTAAACATCCGGGTGCTGAATTCCCGTCCTTGACTTGGGGACGTAAATTACAAGTACCTCTGAAGTCGGAGTGGGTTCGTCTGATGGCAAGGGACACTGTTAATAGGGAAAGCTAATCCACACGCAAACTTCAGTCCATCACTACTATAAATAGTGTGAATGGACTACGCTTGAGTTCAAAGCGAACGAGCGCAAAAACAAAACAAACAAAAAATACACGCTGATCCTTTAAAAGACGTGTCCAGCCCACAACAACGATGTAGATAAGTAACTTGTATATTTTCATGTAGTGTTTTTCATGTAGTTTTGTCGGTTCCTGTTTGTTTAATCTGTGCTGATGAAGGTATTAGTCGCAACGTCCATTGTGTTACTTGTAGTCTCGTTCTAGTGAAGCTTATTGTCGAATTTGGTTGGTTTTTTTTTTTTTTTTTTTTGACTTTCTTTGCAGTTTCTAAACAGAAAGTCACATAGCTATTACATAGACATTTTTATGTTTAGTATTTAGTGAATGCTGTTGCTGTACACATTGAGCAACTAGTGTTAGAATTAATTTTAAGAACAGAGAAAATATGAACACACACACACACACACACACACACATCCACACACACACACCCACACACACACACCCACACACACACACACACACACACACACACACACACACACACACACACACAACGGAAACAAATACTGCACTCTAATATAACAGTATGTCCGTTATATGGTTTAGAAATTATAATTTCTAAGTGTAGTACGCCGGCTTCCTGGCTTAGAGGTTAGCGACTTTTCTCCGTAATCTCGTATACTCTCGTATGAAACGTGATGACGGTGAGAATCAGCAGTGGTTCGAATCGCATCGGTAACTTACGGGGTATGTGAGCCGGCCGCTCAGAAAGCAAAGGCAAACTACTGAGCGTAATCTTGCCAAGAAATCAACATACAGCTGAAAGATGCTGGTGTTGACAGCGATGTCCTGTAAAGGATATGCAAAAAAAAAAAAAAAAGTGTAGCAGACTTCGTTTAGTATTTTTTTTTTCCTTTCCAAATGAGGGAAGCTAAAAGGCACCGCACGAAGACGTACATTGTCGACGTAGTGGAATTATGGAAAGACGTCAGGTTAGCAACAAAAACATTGAGAAGGGCAGTTTAAGTTTGGAGTTCATCAAGAATATACGTATATTAGAAAAGAATACATCAGGAAGTCTGTATGATAGTTTTGACAGATGGAAAACATACCAGGAAAGTAGAAATAAGAAGAAGAACCAATAAATCATCAAAGTAACTTTATTTAGAAAGACAAATGAACGATACGTAAGATTTGATTTAAATATTGTTTTATTTTAATTCGCATATCCTTTACAGGACATCGCTGTCAACAGCAGCATCTTTTAGCTGTCTGTTGATTTCTTGGCAAGATTACGCTCAGTAGTTTGCCATTGCTTTATGAGCGGCCGGCTCAGTTATCCCACAAGTCACCAGCGGGGGTAGAACCGCTCCCAGTTCTCGCCCGCTACGAGACTGCGTGATAAACGGGATTACGGAAAAAGTGTTGTAACCCCTCGGCCAGAGAGACCGGCGATTTAAATATTACGATAATAAAAATGGTTGATCTGTTAATCGTAAACTAGGTATTTTCACTAGATAAAGGGCAAGGCCTGTGATTTTTTGATGTATTACCAATTATAAAACACTTCGAGGAATAAACCATAGAATTCCCATAAAAGAATAACGACAGGTGTTGTATCTCTTTCACGTTAAATGTTTGAAATTGATTTTGTATTAAGGAAGTTTGTGACACAACAGAAGATATTCAAAATAATTGTTGAATACTACCACACCATACGTCATGGGGCTATAGTGGGAAGTTTCCATTTACACTCCTGGTTTACACTGTCATAGTAACTTCCAAGTAAATTTGAATATTTAATGCAATTAAATAGTATAACTATCTAGCAACGGTTCGTAGATAAACACACATGTATTGTTTTGTGCTCATTTCGCTATAAGAAATAAGTTGAGACTAGAGGATGCACTGGACAACATAAAAATTGTAGGCTATAATATATTTATGTTGTCTAGTGCGTCCTCAAGACTCTATCTATTTCCTCTACTGCTATGAGCACCAAAGAATACATGTATGTTTATTTATGAATTGTCTTAGTGGCCTAAAAGGGTTCTCCAATTTATATTTATCTCGCAACAATCATAAAATCTGATGAGAGGTTGCCAAGAATCGTCTCGCTTTGTCTACAACTGTATATTGTTCCATAAATATTTCTGGTTGTTACAATATGTTCCAATTGTTCTAATAATGGGGGGAAAAGTGTCGATTAGCTTGTAATGATGTTTGTATTAAGTTCTCTTTGTTTATTTAAGTAAAGCTAGAAAAGAAAAAAACAAGCCTCAAGCTCCGTTTAAACGCACTGCGATATACTTGGTAAATAGTGCTGTATATATAGGGTGTATTTTTAATTACTGCACAGTGTTTGAAAATATTGCCGGTCCACGTTTTGTATTCACTCTCTGTAAATTGCATGCAACATAATAGGTAAATACAAAACTTGGACCGGCAATATTTTCAAACACCGCACAGTCATTAAAAATACACCCTGTATCAATCGGCACTCGGTATGTGATGTGGTCAACATCACGCCGGCCGACTTTACTTCTTATGGCATTTCCCTGTACATATCTGTGGGATATTTGGACCAAGGAGCCCAGGTTAATTTAAAACCAATCGGTCTCAAACATATATCCATCTTAACGCAGACACGCCAGCTAGACACTGCACTTTCTCCGCTCTCTTTGTGCCCTGGTCGCTGTCAACATATTACAATCGTCCATTTGTCATGTTCATCGTTTTGTCAGCATTTTTCAGTCATACCATATTTATGTGACTTAAATGGTGATATAAAGCCTCTATGGGCTAGAGTACACTATAAGTGTCCTGCCAATACTTTAAGGAAGCTCAGAAAAACACGAAGGGCGTGTAGTTTTGATTGATTGATTGATCTAGGAACCGACATCACAGCATTCTGGACATTCCCATAAGCGCTCCGTCTCCATCCTCAGCAACCAGCGAAGAGTTCCAACACTAATAGTTCCAGTAGCAATCTGATTATATGTCCGTCTCGCCTTTCCTCTGAGCGTCGAGTGTCGGCAAGATCCTCTCGTCACTCCTCGCTGCCTCATTCTAACCAGACTATGGTGATCCATTTGCTCCTCCGAGGCGTACACGTGCTCCCACAAGGCCGCAACCACATCTGCCTTGTCATGCATCAATACTCCACCAAGTTCTGCCGAGCCAGCCAATCTGTCCGCCTGTTCATTCCCCGCACACCGGCATGCCCAGGAGAAAAGATCCAGGTGATGCTTGCTACCTGTGACCTCCGAAGCGAAGCAAGCCACTCTGCACGAAGCTTGCCTGTTCTCACCCTTCTCATCATGCTTTCTGAGTCAGTTACAACCACAATATGTGTATGTATCGTGTTTTCTATCCAGCGGAAAGCTGCACTGACCGCCTCCACCTCCATTCTTAAGCTAGATGTAGTGTCATCATACGCCAGGCTCTCCTGCACCAAACGCCGACCATTAGTTTTTGCCAAGAACCCCCAAGCACTTCTCCTACCTCTCAACACCGACCCATCTGTGTAGATAATCACATCACCCGGGCGAGAATGTTCCTGAATTAATTGCTGAATTTCCACTTCCGTGGCCCCTGCTGGCCACTCCCTGCACTCCCGGCTCAATGTGAGTATAACTCTGCACAAGTCTGACTGCACGGCTGGCACTCTGGCGTGTAGTGTGAAGGATGAACATGCAACAGATTGTTGTAGTGTCACAGTGAGCTGCAATATAGGCAGACTACGATAAAATCAAACGAATATATGTCATGCCATATTTATGTGGCTAAAATGGTGTTATAAAGTCTTTATAGGCGAGAGGATCGAAGTCACTGCGCCGGGTGTTATCCCATATGGCTCGGTCTTTTTCCGCAGTGTGGCCTATGGAAACCGCCGCACAAAGCACTCCGTAGCTCCGGCGTCGACCCCCTAATAATCTCCAAGAAAATCGCACTCGTGAACCGAATGACAGTGCCAGGAATCGAACCCACAACCTTTGAAGAGGGAGGCAGAAGGCGTAACCACATAACCTAACCACGGATCCCCCTTTTGTTTTTGTATTCACAATAATGTATTACCTTAGTGAATTTAAACGCAAAAGCCACAAATAATAAGTTGCATGATTTATTGCCTGGCTTACCTCACCGCATCTTGTCAGGTATCATGTGAAGTGAATAGATGAATCATATATTGGCTGACGTACACACCACACATAGTCATTGTTACTGTTTTAATGTGAAGCATTTGTTATCCCCAAAATAACCGCAGTCTCTTTTTAAATACTTATTATTTGTTACTTTTTTAATGTTTATTAATTGCTCAGAATTCTCATAAATGTATTAAAATTGGCTACATGTCATATGTAAGAATTCTTCTGTTTGTAATACCGGAAACCGATACTTGTTGTATAATATGTGTAATATGTGTTTATGTTTTGTTTTATAAATGTGAAGGTTTCCTTTGTTATACTTTATTGTAGCTTTATATGATACATATACAATAGATATGCTGTTATTCCTTTAACTACCTAACAGTATTCTGTATAACTATCACACATTAATATAGAAATAAATGGTGTACTTAGAATGCGAGAGTTGTGTCTAATCTATCTAATTAACAAGCGAGAGATAGGATTAGAATATATACTTAAATTAACATGTGCGAGATAGGTCTAAACCAGAGGTTCCCAAACCACGGCCCGCTGGCCACTTGTGGCCCGCCAGCTGTCAGATAGTGGCACGCGAGGCCTCATTATTCAATTGAATATATTTAATTATATATATATATATATATATATATATATATATATATATATATATATATATATATATATATATATATATATATATATATATAATTTTATAACTTTGTGGCCCTCTTAACTGCCGAAAATAGTAGATATGGCCCTCTTCTTGAAAAGCTTGGGAACTACTGGTCTAAGCTATGTATTTAACAAGAGAAAAAAGTCCGCAGACAGACGTGTGGGGAGAGGGGCGGCTGGACGGGCGGACGCGCGACCGACTGACTGACCGACTGACCGACCGACCGACCGACCGACCGACCTGCCGACCGACCGACCGATCGCATGACCGAACCCACCCACCCACAGATTGCATTTTAGTTTCTCACCTGCTGCTGGGGTTGTGTAGCATCTGCTTGTGAGGATGGCTTTCAACACAGAAACGTGGGTTCTCCTGTTGTTCAGTTAGTACGAGTCGTATTGGTAGTGAGGCTCTGGTCACTCTTCTTTCTGGCCTTAAACATTGAGAGTTTTGTACCTTTGCTTTTCGTTAGGACCATTTTCTCCCTCCGTATAAATGGATGATTGTTGTTTACCAGACACAAGCATGGGACAGTCATTGAAACTCCAACGTAAGAGCAAAGCAAACGGCAAGTATTGAAGAGACAGACTGTATAAGAGGACTGTTCTCCGGACTATTACAAGTATATATTGTAATGTATACGATGAAATTATCCAAATATCTTCCTAGGTTACCGTCAATCGCTACTGCGGTCAAGCCTTGAAATAATATTCTAAGCATGTCTACTTCAAACACGGACTACCCTTGAGGACCTGGTCGAAGACAGGAACAAGACGGTTTACGTGACTAAAAAGACATTTTAAACGACTGTCACTGAAATATCAGTCATTACAATGAAGGCACATTTTACTGAAATATCACTCATTTCACTCAAGATTCATTGTCCTTAAATATTATTCATTTTACTTAAATTTCATTGTACTGAAATATCAATCATTTCACTCAAAATTCATTGTACTGAAATATCATTCATTTCACTCAAGATTGATTTTACTGAAACATCAACAATTTCAATTAAGATTAACTTTACTAATATATCCGTCATTCAATCAAGGTGCATTTTACTGAAATATCAATCATTCAATCAAGACACATTTTACTTAGAAATCAGTGATGCATTGAAGTCATATTTTACTGAAAAATCAGTCAAACAGGTAAACGTAGTCGCAAGGCAAATACTAACTTGATCTCCCAGGTCAAACCATCTTCAATGGCCATCAGAAAATATAACGGGACGTAAAGGTAGTCGGCGTCATACTGACCACTTGACCAATCAAGTACCGATTGAATTGATCTTTACAAATTTTAGGCTCACTCCAAATACTCCATACATCATGTATCATGCCAATAAGCGTGGGCCGTCAGGATTCACCATCTCACTCGATCACCAGAGTCGTGGATCAGCTCAGTGTTCTTTCTCTCGACCATATCATGTGTCCATGCCATACAGGTATTTACTTCTATATCTTCCCCTTGTTCTCTTCCCCTCAATCTTGCCAGTTGTCATCAAGTCCTCCCATTTATTTCGTCTCATAACGTGAACAAAACATGTTGACTGTCTACGTCAAATTTCTATAATTAGTGTAGGATTTTCGTTTGTTTCTTGTAGAACTTGGTCAGGTCATTGGTTCTTCTGTCTATCTATGGTATCCATTGTCATATACTCTAAAGGTGATATTTCACTTGTGTGTATTACCTATTGCAAAATAAACATTGACTTGTGAAGGATCCTTTTGTTCCGAAGCAGTTTACTGCTGTGGGTCAGTAATAGGTCATTTTGTAGGCCTGAGAGCAGAGTGGAATAGTCGACCAATCTTTCCCTTACTTTGATAAAAGAGAGCCCCAAGCGTTGAACCCGCGTCCGACCTTGCTCTTGACATTACCAGCTTTCCTAGCGAGCCCGCTGAAGGATGTTAAATCATAATCATGATCAAGTGCCCTGCCAGTTCGCGTAGGCGTTCATGGCTCTCCACAGATCTGGTCTTTGGTGTTCTGGATCGACTCTGCTTATGATATTCCTCCATGCCACCGTCTAAATTCATCCAACATCATTTCTCTTGGTCTGCCTCTGCCTCTCTTCCCCTCGATCTTTCTAGTTGTTAAGATGTTCTCCATTGTCTCTCTTCTCATCACACGACCAAAGAAAACTGTTTGGTTAGATGTTAACTAGGATCGAATAATTATATGAGTATCTAGTGAGGAGCTGCTTGCTGAGTGGCTAGAATTCTGGGTTCTCAATCAGGAGACCCGGTTTCGAATCCTCGGTAAAGGGTGGATTTTTTTTCCAGTCGGCCGCATAAAGAAATCCCTAACCTTCACAGTTCGCTACGACTGCACTAGTCAAGTTAGTTACATATCCTTTACAGGACGTCGCAGTCAACCCCAGTATTATTTTACTGTTTCTGATCTCTTGGAAAGTTTACTTTCAGTAGTTTGCCGTTGCTTTCTGAACGACTGGCAACCATACTATTTTGTAACAAATCAACACAAGACGGTTTGCTGCCAAATCACCCGTAGTTGTGTTTCGAACTCTGCATGCGGGATTACGAATTTCTTCCGTAACACCTTCGCCGCGGAGCGGGCCTGCACTAGTTAGGCGACCTTAATTTATCAGGTTCAAGACCGATCTGCCCTACACTGCAAAGTTTTATCGTCAGTATTATTATTGACTCTGGTGTCAACTGACGTGCTTGATGTGCCGTGGAGGAGAAGACTCTCCTTCAGTCAACTGACCGGTGAAGATTTGGCTCTCAATTCAAGTGTGGTGGAACAGGCAGCCCTGGGACAGAAAGAACTTTATATCCCTATAGTCAGGTCAAGAGGAGTTCCAAGTAACCAAAGGAGAGATCAGGTGAACAATATTCTACCATCGGTATCTACATCACTCACCCACTAACGACTGATAAACTACTGGTGGAATGATGATCCGCTCCTCCAGAATCCTCGCACTAATACTCAGTATTGCTTCTGTTTGTCTTGAACTTGAAGGTTGTTTTGTTTTGTGGGGCCTGAATCTTTATTAAAGACTCCTATTCTACCTGTCTGAAGAGAGTTATTTTATAGGCTGTGAATAATCTGTTTGTCTGTAGTGACAGGAAAGAAAGTCAGCGTCCGGAAACCGTCCCGGTGGCAACGAGGGAATAGCAGACAGATTTAACAACCCAAATAAGAAAAGGTCGGGACAGCCAGTGTGATCCGGGCTAGTACTGTCACACTATCGGCAGTAGATTACAGTTTGTTGTCAGACTTCCAGGAGCTATATTTATTTTATATGACACGACACAGGCAAGTTGGCAATGGAAACTAGACAACTAGGTAATGACATCGACGAATGTTAATCTCCTTTACGAAACTGAGTCTAGACTCTGTTTAACCTTCTTCATGTTGACTGGCTATTTTAAGGATTCTTATCGGAGCTGACGTTTATGGACATTTTTATGTAACGTGTTTCATGTGGTTGTGTGTGTTGCCTCATGTCTGTGTCTGGCATAGTTCCTGTCGTGCTTCGCTAGCATGCTTGATGACTCGTTTTGCTGTTGGAGTATCTGTTATTAACATCGTCTGGGATAGTTCATGTTGAGTTTCTCTAGTCTGCTTGGTGAATTTAGTTGCTGTTGGAGTATCTGTTGGTAACATCGTTCATGTTGTGTTTTTTCTGGCCTTCTTGATGAATTTGTTTTCTGTTGGAGTATCTGTTATTGCCGGTCTCTCTGGCTGTGGGGTTACAACACTTTCTCTCTGTAATCCCGTTTATCACGCAGAGTCTCGTAGCGGAGCGAGAGCTGAGGCGGTTCGACCCCAGCTCGTGACTTGCGGGATACTGAGCCGGCCGCTCAGAAAGCAATGGCAAACTACTGAGCGTAATCTTGCCAAGAGATCAACATACAGCTGAAAGATGCTGGTGTTGACAGCTAAGTCCTGTAAAGGATATGCTAAAAAATAAAATAATCTGTTATTAACATTGTCCGGGATCGTTCATGGTGTGTTTCTCTAGACTGCTTGGTGAATTTAGTTGCTGTTGGAGTATCTGTTGGTAACATCGTCTGGAGAATCATACATTTCTGATTTTTCTTGTAATTATACCTATTATTATATGTGTGTCTTTACCGTAGCCCACCATGTTTCCTTTCTGTGTATTCTTATTACTTATCTTTTTTTTTTATCTCACAAATTCACGCCAGTATATGGTTGATCACACAAATTCACGCGTGTACAAGGTTGATCTCACAAATTCACGCGTGTCTATGGTTGTTGGCGCAAGATGTCGGCGTCTGTGGTTTAGAGGTAGTGAACACAGTTTCACTATCCCAATCTACCAGGTTCGAAGTCAGCTGTAGGAGAGTTGAGAGTAGACCACGGTGCGTTGATTTTCACAACGGTATCACCGTCGACCGTTCAGAAATCAGTAGTAAACTACTGAATGTAAATTGCCTAGAATATTTTTTTTCGCATATTCTTTTACAGGACATTGCAGTCAACACCAGCATTTTTCAGATGCTATTGATGTCTTGGCCAGTTTTTTTTTTTTTTACGTTCAGTAGTTTGCCGTTTCTTTTTGAACGACGGGCTCACATACCCTCCGTAAGTAACCAACGCGACGCGATCCGCAGCCGAATCTCGCACAGCTGTGTTTCGTACGAGTGTATACGGGATTACGAACAACGTTCTTAACCCCTATGTCAGATAACGCAATGGTAAACTACTGAGCATCAATTGTCTAGAAAATTACATAAAGAAAATTGACTGGCACCTTGCCGTCTTGACAGACGATAGTTTATAAAATGGAGTTATACCTCTCCATAACACAATGCCTGGGCTGCATTTAGAGAACATGTGTTGCCCATGCAGCATGATCCCTCCCTCGGTCTGTCTAATTTACTCCAGAGGAAAGGTAACACCAATACGTCTGGAACAAGACAAGCTGCAGAAGCTGCAGGATCAGCAAAGCAATAATCTAACTGCCCCCTTGTCGGAGCGTCCATCCTAGACCAGTTGCCGACCAAGGCTTAGGGCCTGGTCTGCCCTGCCATGACATTTAGTTTGTAGGTTGCATTTCCTCGCACTAGGATAAGGCTTATACCCTCCCAATTGCGCTCCTCCGCCCGAAGCCATTGGCACAATGTGGGGTGTCGAGTTTTGGTGATCGCTGCCCAACATTAGATGCTAACAGAAGCAGGTAGTGCCGTCTATTGTCATACGGTAGCTACGTCATATCTGACTAAGACCTGACTGCAACAAAGAGATTATAGAACAAACAACACCATGACAAATCTGAACTATCATACCGGACACAAGTAGATAATACTGAGATAGTTATTAAGGTAAAGCTTCAATTGCAGTAAACATCCGAGGCAAGGAAATACATTCCTAAAAGCTATATTGAGCCAATCCGGCTAGGGCGATGCAAAGAAAAACAATGCACAGTTAGTGCACAAGCAGATATTGTAATAGAGGAGTTTGAGTGGGTGTGTGTGTTTGTGTGTGTGTGTGTGTGTGTGAGAGAGAGAGAGAGAGAGAGAGAGCAAGAGAGAGAGAGAGAGCGAGAGAGAGAGCAAGAGAGAGCAAGAGAGAGAGAGAGAGTGTGTGTGTGTGTGTGTGTGTGTGTGTGTGTGTGTGTGTGTGTGTGTGTGTGTGTGTGTGTGTGTGTGTGTGTGTGTGTGTGTGTGTGTGTGTGTGTGTGTGTGTGTGTGTGTGTGTGTGTGTGTGTGTGTGTGTGTGTGTGTGTGTGTGTGTGTGTGTGTGTGTGTGTGTGTGTGTGTGTGTGTGTGTGTGTGTGTGTGTGTGTGGTGTGTGTGTGTGTGTGTGTGTGTGTGTGTGTGTGTGTGTGTGTGTGTGTGTGTGTGTGTGTGTGTGTGTGTGTGTGTGTGTGTGTGTGTGTGTGTGTGTGTGTGTGTGTGTGTGTGTGTGTGTGTGTGTGTGTGTGTGTGTGTGTGTGTGTGTGTGTGTGTGTGTGTGTGTGTGTGTGTGTGTGTGTGTGTGTGTGTGTGTGTGTGTGTGTGTGTGATATGTATTCTAGTGGATTGCTAATTTCTTCCTCGCCGCCTTTCTGTCCCACATAGTTCCCAGGAAATTCTTGAAATTATCCAGTTTTCTGAGGCGGTAGTACTAGATGTCATACAATGGTATGCGTGCCGGTCTTTCAGAAAGCAATGACAGTCTATTGAACGTATATATTTGCCAAGAAATCACAAACAGACTAAAAATGATGGGGTTGACTATGACTTCCTGTAAATAATATGCCACTAACTAAATTCACGAGGCTGGATCGACCTCAGATCGGTACTGGTAGAAAAATTCAAGCCTGTCACTGCTGGGAATTTAGCCTGGACTCAATCAATTTTGTAGTGTCTGCCTTGATGTGTTAGATGGGCTTGGGTGTTGCAATAATCACCGACTGTAGTGATTAGTCATTAGTCGCGGCTCCAACTTCACGGCAACGGGTCGTCCCCATTATGCTCCGTTCCTGTGCCAGTGAACATTACACAAAATGCCCATCACTGTCTCATGTGATAATTGGAACAGATAGGAGTCTCGACAAATCAACAACCCCGCATAGGTTCACAGTGCATAATGCCGCCGCCAGAATGCCAACACAAATGTCCTCCACGAAAAATACAGTTCATCGTCGATGGAAGCGGCAATCACTAGAAAACCAGCAGCCACACATTGCTGCCTAAAGCTAATCAGTCAGTTCTGCCACAAAGCCAGCCGCCATTTTTCTGAAAATGCAGTTCACCCTCCTAACAACCGCGGACAGATGTAAAAGCTCAGTTCTGTAGCATGTAGTATCGCCTTGATGGGTTAGACGGGTTTGGGTGTTCCAATAATCACCGACTGTAGTGTCTGCCTTGATGTTTCAGATGGGCTTGGGTGTCCCAATAATCACCGACTGTAGTGTCTGCCTTGATGTGTTAGATGGGCTTGGGTGTTCCAATTATCACCGACTGTAGTGTCTGCCTTGGTGTGTTAGATGGGCTTGGGTGTTCCAATAATCACCGACTGTAGTGTCTGCCTTGGTGTGTTTGATGGGTCTGTGTGTTTCAGTGACCACCAACTGTTGTTTTTCCAATGATATCCAACTGTAAAAAAAAAATTTTAAAAGCTGTGGTATCCACAGCCTCATCCTCTTGATTCTGGTGTAGTTAATTTGATGTTTAGCCTTCTAGAACAAGGGCGACAAACCTGACAGGAGCGTGTGCATATAGCTTATGTGAAAAATCCCATGCGATTGGACATCGGAAAAAGCAGGTCGAATAGGCAGCTTCCCGGGCAAAATTTCAAAATTAGACGAACCATCCATAAAGGAATATTTATAGCAGGTGTCATTCTAGTGTACATCCCAAATGTGCATTCTCGCAGGTGCTAATGAGACTGTGCACTGTACCTAGAATCTCTTTTTGTGATCTGTGAAAGACGATTGGAGCACTTATGGAGAATTGCATGTACAATGAAACTGATCCTTTACCACAATCAGCGTGAAATGAAATGGTAACATACATACTAGGGTATGAAAATCGTAGTCACCATTAGAATGTTATCCACATCTAAACATATACTATACGATGTTAACCTCAAAGCAAAATTGTTAACAATTTTCTACACAAACAAATATCCAACATAATTTATTAATGCAGTTATAATAACGTTAACGAAACCATATAAACTGTATATCATCATTTGGTGTCGAAATGATCGCAAGGTAAATGCATACACAAACAATAAACGTTTTGGGTACAATCCTTTTCTTTAAATGATTCAGTGCCGAAGGATAATATAATGCTAAATGTTACTTCCCATTTGGACAGAAGGACGATATATCGCTATACTTGGGTCATCGTGTTATTTGTTTTGTTTCATGACATCTTCCGCAATTGTAGTGATCAGTTAAATGAAATTTACATTACAATACTTGTTAATTTGATTGTATACCATGCTTGGTCCGAAAATACTTTTTTATTTTTATTTTGGCAGTACTACGAACAATTCTCAATATTCCATCAGATGCCGCAGGAATCCAAAAAACTGACACAGATGCCATCGAAGACCTAGAACCAGACATACTGAAATAAGAAATTAAAGAAGCCATAAGAATAGCCCCACTGAATAAATCACTGGCACAAGACGAAATACCAAATGAACTAATAAAAGCAGCAAGAGAAGTAGGAACAACATGGCTGCATAGACTTTTTAACCATGCTTGGATAGAACAACAGACACCACGAGACTGGGCAAGCGCCATAATTATCCCAATTTGGAACCACAATGGCAGTAAAATAGACTGTACCCAATACACTGGTATTTCTCTTTTGAGTCATAACAGGGAAAATATTCTGCAAAATTATTGAGAAAAGACTACGACCTATAATAGAACCCAAGATAAGCGAAACACAGCCTGGGTCTAGTAAAACATAAAGGATGCACAAATACTATCTTTGCTCTTAGATAACTAATAGAAAAATCAATCAAATTTAATAAGATACTCTACTTAACCTTTGTCGACAAATAAAAAGCATTTGACAGCGTAGAAAGAAACAAACTATCGGAAACCCTTCAAAGATATGGAATGAGTACGCATATAACAAACTTATGTAGAAGCTTATACACCAACAGTGAATGCACAGTAAGAACAAATGGAGGATTCTCAGAACCCTTCACCATAAGATGCAGAGTACGACAAGATTGTTTCTTGTCCTACTTCTTGTTCATAACCAAAATAGACATATGTAAAGAAAGCCTCCAAAGAGATGCCGTAACAACACCGCGAGAAGAACAGAACACAAAAGAAGAACAAACGGCAAATCACACCATTAAAGAACTCTTATTTTCGGACGATCAAGCATTAATAGCAAAATCAGAATCAAAATTACAAGACCACATAAATAGTATGAACGAAGTGTGTATGGAACATAACATGAAAATTAGCACAAGTAAAACAGAGGTGCCAGTCTCCTTGGCCTAGGCGTTTACGTCTTTCTCCGTAATCCCGTATACTCTCGTAAGTAACGTGATGTGCGCGAGAAACGGTAGCGGTTCTCGCCGCGTCAGTATCTTACGAGGGTATGTGAACCGGTCGCTCAGAAAGCAATGGCAAACTACTGAGCGTAATCTTGCCTAGTACATCAACAGCAGCTGAAAAATGCCGGTGTTGACTGCAACGTCCTGTAAGGGATACGCAAAAAAAAAAAAACAACAACAACATCAACAACAGAGGTAATAACTATAACCAAAGAAGAAAGCACAATAAACATTCATTTAGAAGAACACCCCCTGAATCAAGTAAAGAGCTTCAAGTACCTAGGAAGTATAATATCATCAAATGGCAAATCAGTAGACGAGATCGAAACTAGATGCAATAAGGTAAACCAACACACTGGAAAAATGGCACCAATTTTTTGAAAGAATAAACATGTATCAATAACTACTAAGAAAGCACTCTAAACACAATCTTCCTACCAACTCTATGTTACCAATGCCAAACCTGGACAATGACAACAAAAAAGAAAAGAAAAATCACAACAGCAGAAATGAGATACCTGAGAAGAAAACTCAATATATCAAGAAAAGAGAAAATCAGAAATGAAGAAATCAGGACTAAAGTTGTTTTTTACAGCGGCTCTAGATTGTATTAGACAACAGCAGGTAAATGGTTTGGCCATATAACTAAATAACCAACTAACAGTAAACCTCAACAAGCAATGATGCACAGACCAGACGGAAACAGAGGACGAGGCCGGCCACATATACGATGGATAGAGTGAATTACAGAGACCATGGGAACCTCGATATATGAAGCCCATACACGGGCACTCTCCAGCTGTTTATGTTTTACCTCGACACCGCAAGGTACAAGAGGAAACTGATGTGATGAAATGACTGAATCAGTTAAAACAAATACGAAAAGAGAACAAAATGTATACGAGCAGAACCTTATTTTTATACAGTCAATATGTCAAATCGTGATCTGCTCTATCAAAATTGCGAGTAAATACATTGTGAATTAATTGTCATGGTCCCGATGTGTGCGTCTGCTGTTGAGGCTTCTTCCACAGGGCTCAAGCAACAAAAGTCCAGCACTGATGTACAGGGCAAATCCCACGTAATGGAACGGTACTGCAAAACTGGAGGTCCTTTCTAGGAGATAACCTAATGAAATACGTAGATTAGTATAACATTATTAATTAAAAGTTCATTATTTATTAGTACACGAAGATAAATATCCGTCTGTATGTATTGAAGGATGGATGGATGGCTGGCTGACTGGATGCAAAAGTGGATGGATTGATGAATGGGGTAGGTAGGTAGGTAGGTAGGTAGGTAGGTATTAGGTAGGTAGGTAGGTAGGTAGGTGGGTGGGTAGGTAGGCAGGCTGGTAGGTAAGAATCCTTTGTTTAATGTTACTTACGTTTGTTAATAATACTTATCATTATCATCATTAGATTTCAACACACACACACGCACGCACGCACGCACGCACGCACACACACACGTACCCACTCTTCCGCGCACAAATAGCATAATATTTATTTTCTTAAATCTGACTACTAAACTTCGGCGGCACGCCATCTCTATCTCTGCTTTCATGTAAATACTTCCGATAATGAACCATAACGTCACACCAAGTAAGAAATCATCATGTGCCATTCTAGCTGTTAGTTAGTTAGTTATTTAGTTAGTTAGTTAGTTAGTTAGTTAGTTAGTTAGTTAGTTAGTTAGTTAGTTAGTTGGTTGGTTGGTTGGTTGGTTGGTTGGGTGGTTGGTTGGTTGGTTGGTTGGTTGGTTGGTTGGTTGGTTGGTTGGTTGGTTGGTTGGTTGGTTGGTTGGTTGGTTGGTTGGTTGGTTGGTTAGTTAATTAGTTAGTTAGTTAGTTAGTTAGTTAGTTAGTTAGTTAGTTAGTCGAATACACCGTCACACAACCTGATCTTTCCAATACTTAAGTATTTGTGATTTTGTCTTGCCACTTAATACCAAGTATTCTTCGCAGACACCGCATATGAAAGCTGTTTAAACGGTGTATTCCATGCTCAGTCTTCGTAGACTTAGATGGATAGGACCATTAGGAGGATGGATGATGGTAGAATACCAAAGGACATCTTTTTTTGGTGAATTACAGACGGGTAGGAGATCTCAGGGTCGGCCTCTACTACGATACAAAGATGTGTGTAAGCGGGACATGATTGATACAGGCATTGATAATGCACATTGGGAGCAAGTCGCCGCTGAACGGGTTGCATGGAGGGCAACTATCAGAAATGGAATAAAGACAAAAGAGAAAATGATTGCAGATAAAGCACACACAGAGCGTGAGAGACGTAAGATGGTGCAAAATGACCATGTTTTCACATGCACCTACTGTGGGCAAACATTTGCAGCAAGAATTGGCCTTACCTGCCACACTCGCCACCGCCATGGATCGTAGTTATTAAGCCTTTTTGAAGCACAATGTACCACACTATCGTTTGTCAAGACGGAACGGTGCCAATGTAAATGTATAGTTAGTCGATAGATCATCCTCAATGCACATCGAACCATTCAGTTCATAAATGCTCGGATCCCCTCCTCAGCAAATCCCGCAGCGTGTAGCGGCTAACGACACCAGTTCTATGTTGGTTTATCAATCTTCTTTGGCTTCCTGCGTAGTGTTCTTGTTTGGCCAAGCCTCTTTTAATTTGCTGTTCTCGCAGTCTGGCCATGGTTGTAGATTCACAGTCATCGCTTGATTCTCGCAAAAGTCTTACTTCTCGTAGAGCATTCAGAATGTCAGCCTGGTCCATGGCGAGTCCGCCCTCCACAGTAGACTTACATGCGAGCTTGTCAGCCCTCTCATTTCCTTATACTCCCGCATGCCCTGGCACGAAGATGAAACTAATCTCTCACAGCGACGTGGATCTAGATGATGATGATTCCGAGTTTTGGCCAGAATTCGATAGAGATTCGGGTATTATTCGAATTTAAGATCAACACCCCACAGCTCGGCCTGGAGATGTGGACATTCTTACAGGCACATCTCAAGTGGACAACACACTGAAATGATGCCTCTTTCAAGACAACAGGCCGATTTGTTCGATGGTTCGTTGAAGACAGAGTTCACATCTGATCAAAGCAAAAAAGCCAGACTATTCCTTCACAATTTTCCCTTAGGCCTGAGCCGTAAAGGCTCATGAACTTCTCACTCCTCGGACGACCGACCCATCCGTGTAAATGAGAGCATCATCTTCTAAAGAATTCTCGAAGATCAGAGCCTGTACTTCCGCATCCATAGCAGCGGGATTTTCTTGTCTGCATTTCCTGTCTAGTTGTACAGAACTCTGTTGACACTTGCACCCACTCCTCGCCAGGTTCTAAGTCCTCAAGTGAACCATCTGCTGAAGAAAGTCTTCGGCTTGACCCATTCGCGACTTTCCTCTTTTTAACCTGCTGTCCTTTACCTTCTTAATCTCGCTATGCAATGGATGTTGTGTGTTTGCGTTGATATTGGCTGTGTACAACCGGAAGCAAAGATGGTGAGCTTTAGTTAACTATGCCTTAACTGTGAACCATGTTTCTTATATGTGTATATAGTTAGTTAGTTAGTTAGTCGACAGATCATCCTCGTTGCACATCGAACCATTCAGTCCATAAGTGCTCGGATCCCCTCCTCAGCAAATCCCGCAGCGTGTAGCGGCTAACGACACCAGTTCTGTGTTGGTTTATCAATCTTCTTTGGCTTCCTGCGTAGTGTTCTTGTTTGGCCACCCCTCTTTTAATTTTCTGCTCTAGCAGTCTGGCCATTGTTGTAGATTCACAGTCATCACTTGGTTCTCGCAAAAGTCTCACTTCTCGTAGAGCATTCAGAATGTCAGCCTGGTCCATGGCGCGTCCGCCCTCCACAGTAGAGCTTGTCAGCCCGCTCATTTCCTTGTACTCCCGCATGACCTGGCACGAAGATGAAACTAATCTTTGCCAGCCGAGACCGCTTCAAAGGCAGCAACCATTCGCTTCGGATCAACCCTCCTCTATCCTCTTGATCATGTTCATTGAGTCGCTAAGGAAACAAGCCCTAGTGAATGTCTGTGTCTCGAGCCATGTTATTGCTTTACTTACTGCCATGACTTCCATGGTCAGGCTACTTGTGGTTTCAGTGAAAGCACCAGAGTCCTCCTTCACAATTCTCCCTCCGGCCCGAGCTGTAAAGGCCCATGAGCTTCTCACATGTCGGACGACCGACCCATCTGTGTAGATGACCGCGTCACCGTCTAGCGAATTCTCGAAAATCAACGCTTGTACTTCAGCCTCCACAGCAGCCGGATTTTCTTGTCTGCATTTTCTATCTAGTTGGATGCAAACTGAAAAGGATGTGCAGAAGTCTGTTGGCACTTGCACCCACTCCTCGCCAGGTTCTAAGTCCTCAAGTGAACACACCTGTTGAAGAATGTCTTCGGCTTGACCCATCCACGACCGTCCTCTTTTTAACCTGCTGCCCTTCACCTTCCTAATTTCACTATGCAGTGGATGTTGTGTGTTTGCGTTAATTCTGAGGTAGGCGCGTGCCCTGCAAACGTGTATTCTCTCTTCAAAGGTAGCGCATCGCCCTGCATGCTGTATCTCTTGTACATCCAAGAATAATGCGCATAGCTTCATTCTGTATCCTTTCCATCCTTTCTATCTGCTTCTGACTGAGAGTCAGGATTGCCATTGCATACTCCAAAACAGACATGACCAGCCCCTCGTACAGAAGACATAGATGGCGCTGCTCACAGTTTGCTGCCGCCATCACCCGCATCGCTGCCAAACCCCGCTTGGCCTTTGTTATCACCTGGTCTATGTGCACATTATAAGCAAGGCTTCGATCAAACCATATCCCCAGGTAATTCATTGCCTGCGTTCTTTCCACCGTCTCTGAACACAGCATTACAGTTGGTGTTGGATTGTTGACAATATGATTATTCAACGAGAACCAAGTCACTGTTGCCTTTGTTGGGTTGACCATTGCCCCAGCTTCATCACACCAAGTACTTATGCGATTGAGTTCGGTTTGTAGTTCCACAGCAACCTCCTCTCTATCCTTACCCTGACGATACACTAAAACATCATCGGCATACGACAATGTCCTGCCAGGTCCAGTGATCTGCTCACTGGTGATTCTCACTGTGTAGGCGTTGAACAGTACCGGAGATAATGGTGATCCCTGTGGTAGGCCAGGATATATTGTTGTTGGTTCCGAAGTCCAACTGCCACATCTAAAAACTACTTTCCGTTGGTAGAGGGCTGCAGCGATCCAACTAAGGAGGAATGGACTTACGTTTAGTTCAAGAAGCTGAAACATTAAAAAATCCAGTGGTACTCTGTTGTATGCGTCCTCAAGATCAATCTCTGCAGCAACGGTTTCAGTGCCTGAGTGGAAACCTTCATAGACATCATGGGCAAAGACTGCTGCATTGGTCCAGGTTTCTCTTTTTGGACGGTACCCACCCAGGGTAGGTGGGAAAACACCTTGCCTCTCTAGTTGGCTTGATATTTTTCTGGCAATTACCTTCTCCAGCAGCTTGCCTATTGTATTCTGCATGGTTATAATTCGATATCCCTGAATTTTTTTGTGATCTTTGTCAGGCTTTGGCAAGGGAATCAAATAGCTGTGTAACCATTCCTCCTTGATGCTAGCACTCCCTATACTGTTGTTGTACATGTCTGCTAGTTTCTCTAGCTCATTGTCGGTACACCTATTTATGTCGTCGTATCTTATGCCATCAGGACCTGGAGCACTGTTTTTTGATCGTCGAAGCACAGCCTTGATTTCTTTCATTGTCACTGTGTCTTCCTCCGAAGTGTTCTGGGCCTTGCATCTGTCTGAAGTGACCTCCTTGGGCAGATTTCGGCCTCCCATGTCTGTCTGGTTGCCCTGCTCAAGGTAGCGTTCAAAGAGGGCTTTGCCCTTGTCCTCGTCAGTCCTCTGCCAGGTGAGGTCAGCACCTTGGAAGTCTGAAATGCTCTTATTCTTGACTACACCACTCATGCTTTTATGTAGTCGCCAGAACAATTTCAGTGACTTGTCTGTGCTTACCCTTTGACACACCTCTGCCCATTTTTCGCTTTTAACCACCTTGACCAGTTTTTTTAAATAGCTTACTTTTGTGTGCATCTCTCTTTCTAAGTGCAAGCAGGGACTAGGATGACCAGCTCTGTTCTTCTTGGCATTTTGCCATCTCCTTACAGCACCACGCTTATCCACCCAAGCCTTCTCCACCTCGAAACTCCACCACGGTGGCTGCTCCCAGCTTTTTTTTCCTGCCCTGACACGTTCTGCGCTTGTCACGTCTTATTTTACTCACCACATCTTGCCCTGTACTGTCATACTGGAACGTCTTTACCTTAGCTTGTGCTGCCTGGTTCTGCCTTTCTCCACCAATATGCTGCACGGGTGGTGGTCGCTGCCATGGTGTCCTAGGACACCCCATCTACACACTGTAGTGAGTGAAGGTGAAACTAGCGCCAGATCAATAGCACTGTCCTCATCTATATATATGTGTATATATACTGTACAAGGTTGTGAGATATTTTTTTTTCGTTTGAGCACTTTGAACTCAAGCATAGTTCACTCACTACAACTAGCAAGTTTTAAAAATGGATGATAGATCTGGCATCACACATATTATCGAAATCTAGCTTGAATATCAGCTACAATATGTACAGGAGGTCTCAGACATGTCAGAGTAACCAGGGGTCTTACCTTCAACATGAGAAACATCTTTGAGAAATGCAGAGAGTAGACCTGGCGCTTGTGGTATAATAAAAACGTCCCTACCCTTTCCTATTTATGGACTCCCTTAAAAATACACAAACCCTTACAATTACTGTTTAAGTAACTTACTTAATGTAGGAGAAAATAAAACAGCGATAGACTGACAGTGGCAGCTTAATTAATTTGGCCTTATTTTGGCCTACATACCTGGCCAACAGTCGTCGACTGATTGTAAAACAAAGGCCAGTGTAGCCATTTTGGTCAGTACGACGACAAAGAACAGACATGTAAAAGTTTTCCCTTCGGGGAGAAGGCGTGTTGCCTTTTAAAACCATGATTCTCTTCAAGCTATTGGTATGTTATCTACATGATTAAGATATATTTATGTATTACCTAGACCAGTATGTTTAATTAAGAATTAGTTACAATTCTCTTAAACCAGGCTGGATGATGTTTACTAAGGAAACACAGGTGGGCGCCACGCTGTAATTTTTCCTATGTCTTACAATTTCTAATCCATATGTTAATATCTTGTATAGGCATTATGAACTTATATCTCACTAGTAGTGTTATAATCTATGAATATTATGTGTACTGTAAAGTATCAACTCTCATGTCTGAAACACATTCTAGAGATTTTCTCAATGTAGGAGCAGACCCCTGATTCATGCTTCATAGTAAAGAACTAGTGTCTGTCAATTTCATATTCCTATGTTAAAACTTCTAGGCACTGTGAACAATATCTCACTATTTATGCTTAGAAATCTGCAAATAATCTATGTACTATAGAAAGGTGTTTTATCCATGCGGGGACATACAAATGATTACGCATATTCCTGACTCGTACTTAGTCAGGGGATAAAATATTTTGCCACATTATAATCTGTAACTTGGAAATATAGTGCTAAATTTTAGTACCATTCTTTTGTTAACAGATTAGTAACCACTCCATATGAGGGTGAACATATAATCATTTCATAAAATAGTGTTAGGGACAGGCCATGTTTGAATATAAATTCATGAACAATTAAACGCGTGATGTAAATGTATGTTCGGATAGGATTCACTCCGCATCGCCTCACCGTAGTAGAAACAGAAGCGAAGATTGATGTGAATAAATTGCTTGCAATATTCATAAGACTGGACCATGCGGCATAGGTTATTCTTATAAATACCCTCCGAATAATAGCAGTCATTGGCAAAACATATCACAGCGATTACTATCCTCATGTGCTGTACGCAGTGGGGGAAAATCAATGGATGTTTTAGTTCATGAAGATAATTCAAAAACCTAGGCTCCCTGCATCATCATTATGATTATTATGTATGATTATCATGTACTTAATATCAGAGAAATGTACATGTATGTTTTTTTCTGGTATGAGAATTTTCTTGTTCTGATTGTTACTTTTTACTGTGGGAATATACATTTTAATGTTGCACCTTGGGATATGAGGATGTTGATAGAAGAATTCATGTGTATGTCAGTACTTAAAAAGCCAATGGTGAATAGTCTTGACCTAGTGATGATTATAGTGCCAAAATGAAGACGCGGCATTAGAAACCACAGGGATTCTGTATAGGCTATTTTCTTCAAGTAATGAGAGAGACCATATCAACATGTTGGATGGACAGAATGACTTCACCCATCCAATAGTCCCAGTAACAACAGAACAAAATATAAGTGAGAAAATACTTTACTCACTATGAAGAGTCAGAATGGCTCTACTCAGCAATAAGGGACAGTGGAACATGGACACCCACTCCTTTCCCCTTCTCCCCTTGTTGTTTTGTATTTGTGTTTGTAATTGTGGTGTAAACCTTTTACCATAACACAGTAGGTTAATGCTCGTGTTGTATTCTTGTCATCCCTTTTCCATAGAAGAGAAGCGAGTGGTGGTTTTTTTTGGTTGAACTGCATTCCATAACTATCATCAGGATCCTGGGATAAAAGCCTGGTGAAGGTGAGTCAGGACTAAATGGCTTAACCATGTTCTGGATCTATAAATACCTCGTTTACTGCTGCACTCATAAGCTGCAAAGGCAAGCAAAAGAGATACATACGAAGACAACTGACGGTGTGTTTGAGGAAGTCCTTTTGAGTAGGAGTATCCAGGATGGACTTCAAGATCTAATAATCTACAAAGATGAAGATCATCAGAGTACTGACAACAGTGTATCGTTTGCGTTACTTCTGAGAAGTATCACCTATGGCCTCATCATTCAACCAAGTCAGTGAAACTGGGACAATCCTTCTTCAAGTTACTAAAACTAACAACAGTGAGTAACCTTCAACTGTTGGTTGGATTACCAAGTTAATATCCACAATGGATAAGTCTTCGAAAGAACATCTCACAGCTGCAACAGTCAAAAATAAGGTTCCAGCCATGCAACCCCAAGTTCTAGCTATGAACACCAACTCAAAATGGGGGGAGAAGACACTGAACCACATAAGCCAATACAACCAAGGTACAAACTGAATATCATCTGAAACATAACTACGAAACCAGATTACCTCAAGGTTCCAAACCCTGAACACCATCAGATAAAAGACCATATGAAAGCAACTAAATGTCTCTACATCAGCAACAAGAGGAATCATCCAATTGTTTGCAAACCTGTTACTGTGCTGGATTCATTCATCTGTGCATATATGTAGGTATAGATCAATTGTGGCCCTAGTCACAGATACAACAACAACAACAACAACAACAACAACAACAACAACAACAAAACTTTATTTTGAAAGGGTTAAGAATTGGGCACGCAGGCCCGTCTAACATTCTGCCCTTTTATCACTCTCTTTCATACATTATACCATTCACACATCATTCAAGGCTAACTGAAAACAGCAACAATATAAAATATATGCATTATAAAGGCATGTTGAAAAAATTAAAAATAAATACTACACGACTCAGTAATAGTAATAACTGGTGTGGTATTTATTAGCTACGTGGAATATACTGGACTACCAAAAGGGGACTGGCTGTTATACTAGGGTTTTATTATATTAATACTTCTATTATTAAGGGGGAAGGTAATCCGTACTGAGATAGTGTTCAAATAATTTGCGATTATATGTATAGGGATTGATGATGTCTTTTATTTCATGTGGAAGATTGTTCCACAGCTGAGCTGCAGAGTACGTTAAGCTTGTTTTGTATAAGTCTATCCTAGGCTTCGGAAGGTGTAATAAATTTAATCGTTTACTGTGTCTAGCATTATATTCAAACAATGGCCAAAGGTAGTTTGGGGCATTCCGATGTAGGATTTTGTGAATTAGTTTGGCCTTATTGAAAAGCAGACGTTTGCGGAGTGGTAGTAACTGAAGGCGTTTATGCAGGCTAGGATTTTCAGTTAAATGTTTGCTATAAATTAATCTCATGGCCCGTTTCTGGAGTGAGTAAAGTCGCTTGGTGCTTGAATTGGAACAACCGTCCCAGATTGTAGAGCAGTAGTCAAAATGTGTCTGTATGTGTGACGTATAGAATATTTTCCTTGTGTCCTCATCAAGGAAATTTTTAATTTTGGAGAGTTGGTAGACTTTTTTCGCTGTTTGTTTAGTGAGCGCTTGAACGTGAGGATTAAAGGTTAGGTTTCTATCAATGATGAGGCCTAATGTTTTGTGCTCAGTTACACTTTCTACTGGCATGTTATCGATGTGAAGTTGAAGTGATCTGTGTGAATTTAGAGTCTGAAGTCTTTGTCTTGTTGTTAATAACATAGATTTTGTTTTAGTGATGTTAATTTGCATACGGTTCGCATAGCTCCACCTAACTACATTATTTAATTCTTGTTGCAAAGACGACTCCAGCAAATTACTGCTTTCAGCGTTTGTATACACTGTACAGTCGTCTGCAAATAGATCGCAGGACGACGAAAGATGCAAAGGTAGATCATTAATATATATGGCGAATAATAGAGGGCCAAGAATAGAGCCTTGTGGTACTCCAGTATTGAAGGTAGTGGTTTGGGACAGAGATTTATTGCATGAAACTACTTGCTTTCTGTTTGACAGAAAAGATGTTATTAGCGTCACAACATTAGGGCCAATTTTCATTGTCTCTAGTTTTTTAATTAAAATGGCATGGTCTATCATATCAAATGCTTTTCTGAAATCGATAAACACAGCTCCACATAGATTGTTGTTATTTATATTATGGTGCCAATTTTCTATCATGTTTGTTAGGGCCGTATGGCAAGAATATTTTGGTCGAAATCCTGATTGACTGTCAACTATAAGCTTGTTGCTATCTAAATACTGTAATGTTACCTTATGGATGTGTTTTTCTAGTGGTTTTGATAGTGATGATAGTAAAGAAATGGGTCTATAACTGTTCGGGAGACCATTGTCCAATGAACCAGATTTAAGGAGAGGATACACTTTAGCGATTTTGAGAGCTGATGGAAAGTGACCTTTGGTGATACACTGATTATATACATAGGTTAGTGATACACAGATCACTGGCGCAGCACAGCGGAGAATCCGACTGCTGATTCCATCTAACCCAGATGAGTTTGTGTTTTTTAGTTTACTGAGGTAAATGAGTACTTCAGTGACTGTCATTAGCGGTATGTCAGAAAGGATATCTCGGGGGCATCTAGTCTGGCAAAACGATGACAGTAAAGATAAGTTGCAAGGAGAATTTGGTATTGTAGCCTTCAACTGATCTATGTCATTCTGAAAAAAGTTACTGAATTGGTCGCATGAAATAGGATTTGATGGTGATGAATTTGAGTAGTTATGCTTGTTTGTCAAGGTGTTAATTGCCTTCCATATGTCCTTACTATTTGTTTTATCCATGACTAAGTTCTTAAAGTAATTTTTCTTTTCTTTTCGTATGGTATATTGAACTTTGTTTCTAAGAGTACGGTATGTGCTGAGATCCCGCTTTTTATGTGCCTTATCTCTGTCTCTCATAATTTCAAGAATTTCCTGGGTGATCCAAGGTGGTTTGACGTGATGTTTTACTCGAACTTCCTTGATTGGCACATGTCTATCAAACACATCAATAAAGATCTTCATCCAGGATTCCAGAGCATCATCTGGGTCTGGAAGCTGATAAACATTGTTTAGAGGTGAACTGAGCAAGTCCTGTAAAAATGCGTTTTGGTTGAAATTTTTGTAGCTTCTGTATTTTACAGTTATGTGTTTATGTTTAGGAGTTTTAATTCCTCTTTTAGACCATGTGCAGCATATTGGGTAGTGATCGCTCATTGCACAATTGGGCACGGTGTATTCTATGATGTTGTCCGAGCAAGTTACATAAATGTGATCTATAAGTGTTGAAGATGAGTTTGTTACTCTAGTATCTTGTTTTACTATTTGTTGGAAGTTGTATGATGCAATTATATTTCCCCAGATTATATGGGATTTGTTGGTGTCAATGTTAAAGTCTCCGAGTAGTATAATTTCTTTCCCGGAAGCGAAAACCACATCCATCATGGTAGTGAAGTTTTCGTACCAAACGTATCCAGCCCTGGGATTTCGATAGAGGCAGCCAATTATCAGGGGTGTGATGTTTCGAAGTTTTAACTCCAACCAAATACATTCTATTTCGCAAGTTTCAAAGTCTAGCCTACGGTGAACATTTAGTAGATTAGAAACATAGGCTACTATGCCTGTCTCTTGTTTCCTACAGGGATCTCTTCTAAACACTTTGTACCCTTTAATAGAGATGTCCTCATCTGAAATGTTTTCATTTAGTCTACTTTCACTAAGGCCGAATACATGGAAATTTTGATTAAGAATAGAAGATAACTCTGGCAGCTTGTTGAATAAGTTACATATGTTTAAGTGTCCAAAATGTATTCCTGATTTATTGAGCCAATGTTGCCACTTCTCAGACATTTCACCCAAGAAGTAAGTGTAAATTAGTCAAAATTAGGTAAAAATACAAGATCATAAAAATACACAATTACATTAATTTGCAAAATACCAGTAATAGAAATCGATATGTAAATTATAACGATATAACTAATGAGACCAACAAGTATAGTGCAAATACAGAACAAAAAGAATTAAAGCGTATGAACATACAATTACGTAGCTCGAACTACTTCGCAAGCTATGTAACCAGCTGCTATCAGAAAGAATTAATAAATGACTATACAAGTCAATTGTCCTGTTTAAAGTTGGGTATCCCACACGGGAGATAAAACTCTAAATAGTAAGCAGTTAAAGTTCAAGGAGGAAGCTCTTTTTCTGGTATATTGCGTATAGGGCTCAGTGTTTAATACATATCCTATCTTACAGGTCTGTATTGTAGAGACATCATAAAAGCTTGATTCAGTGCGGCCGGACTAAATTGCATCAAGTGTAGCAGTTCTGGATTCCAATGATGCGGAACCTGTTGTTGTCTGATATGTGACCCATTTTTGGCGTAAAGTTCTGGACCCCAATGATGCGGAACTTCCTGCTGTCTGCTAGGTGGCCCATTTGTGGCGTGAGGGGGATGTGTCAAAGTGGTATTACTGCCGTGTGTGTGTGCCGATATTTGCAACGCAGGCTCCTTGCAGGGGAGGGCAGGAAAACTATTGTGGTAGTTATCTCCTTCCCGTGCTAAGATGGGGGTAGGAAGGATGGGTTGGTTTATTCTTGGTAGCATGTGTGATTCTTGAGTGGCCGGAGGTCGAGGGTCAGATGTCAGCAGACGTTTACCTGGTGAAATGGGGGAGTTTCGGCTGGCCTGGGTTGGCCTAGGTTCTTCAGAATTTATCATTTGTGTGTTGGTCAGGTTTTTTGCCCTTTCAGGATATTTAATGTTCTTTGCAAGAAGACTAGTTCCTAATGTTGTTGTGTGTATTTGGTCTCTATACAATCGTTTCCTTGGTGCTCCTGTCTGTGATGTGAAGAAGGGTGTGTTGTTGATAAAGTGTACACGATACCGATTGCAAAAAGTCTCTAGGGTGTTATTGTTTATGTCGGCCAATCGACGTTGAGAGCCATAACTTGGTGGTATGATGGAGGAGAAAAAAACTGTAGAATTTGGGAAAGTGTAACGTAGTAAGTCAAGTAGTGTTCTTAACTGAGAAATTGTTATACTTTGGTTTTTCATAGTGTCTTGTATTCCTGTATGAATCGTTGTTTTTCTAATGGCTGTATTAACCTCCAGTTTACGTATACTGTTTGTTAGTCTTTCTACTCCTGCACCTGGAAGCTGAATTGTTGCGGCTTTGTCGGTGTCTGATATGGACATGCGGTCGCTGTAAATTCCTCCAATCAAAGAGTCGCCAATTATCAAGTGGGTGCAGTCAGCCGGTGTTTTCTGTGTATGTTGGGTTCTGACACGTCTTGCACGCTGTTTCTGCCATTGGTGACAATCCAGCTGTAGTCTGTCTTCTTGAATATTATCAGATGTTTCTTGAATGTGGGCGAATTCTCTCGGCAATGCTCTGTCGTCCAGGCTGTTGTTTGATAGTTGCTCTTGTAATGCTTCAAATCTATTGCTGACCTTTACTTCGATAGGATATGTTGAGTGCTGTCGAGCAACATTTTCTATTTGCTGATGTGTTTTGGTTGACTGAGTAATTGACGCGCCTACGACTGGTTCTGTTACTTCTAGACTATCTGCGTGTGCTGCCAGGTCAGTAGTGGGCGAGCGTTGTAACGTCTCAACGGTGTGTTTTAGTTTCACATTTTCTTCTCTCAGGAGAGTCACCTCTGACTTGAGGTTGTTATAGTCACTAATGATCGTGGCGATCTTGTTTGTGTTGTCAGAGGCGGCATCAAAAAGTACTTTCAGGTCTGACTCTAACTTTTTAATATGCTGCTGACAGACGCACGAGTGTTGGTTAGTAGCTGGTCTATCATCTAGTACCGATGGTGCAACCTCTATTTGATTTGAATTTATTTCATTTGGTTGTATACTGTCTTCTACACACATACTCATCGGGTACTCAATGGCTAGCAACACTGGTCGGTTAGAAGTTTCATTCATGTTGTCGCTGTGCTGAGTCATGGTTTGTTGGACTATGGTGTCATTATGGCCTGATGCTGTAATGGCTACAGCTTCAGATTGTGTAGGTTCGCCAGCCACTAGCATGCTGAGATCGGCAGGTGTGTTTAGTGAGTCACCTATTAATTTCTGTGCTGTCTGTTGAATTTCGACGAAATGAGTCGAGAGCCACTCAGACATGACGTCAACTGCCCCCTGAGCAAGCAAACTGTTTTTTGAGTTGTAGAGATGCAAAGTGTGTAACGAAGCTGATACTTTGATTTCGACTTGAGCGCCGTGTCGGTCCACCCTGTACTCAACTTGGTCGTCCTGATAATGTTTGATCAGGCATGTTCGAAATGCCTCATAATGCAGAGTATTATTGAAAGTAATGGAAATGCATTTCCCGTCGTTCATACGCTTGACAGACAGTGATGGAGAGCCAAAGCAATTCTTTAACTTGCTTTTCACTGCTTTCTCTTTGTTTAGTGCGTAGTTCTTAGTTCTGGTAGATCTTAATCTTAACCCACATCGCCCACGTTCTGCAGCTACCTCCAGTCCAGAAGCTTCCCCCTGTTCAAGCATGGCTACATAGTATTGTATTTTCGCCCGCAGGTACACATTTTAGCAGCGCCCGCACTCGGTTTAAATTCCAGTGTTGTGATTGGCTAGTTCAAGCTATCACTGACGCTTCTCCGTTTCGTGAATAGTTTATCCATAGTATTGAATACAACATTATTAGCATTTATATCCAACACTGCACATTTAGCAACCTTAACACAATTTCACAAGTTGAACGGCATTGTTGTGATCACAATCATATAAAATCCATTGCGCTCTAATGAAGATAGACAGAAAAAATAATCCAAAAAGGAGGAGAGCACACAAACACGTCTGATGACATTTTAACTGGAACAAAATAATCACTACCATACTACCATGAGATGCCTCTCAGTCATATAAAGTTCTACACTGGACTAGATAACAACGACTAACTCTTTGCTGGTCCAATGTCAACCTAAATGCCATGGGTTATAGACTCGCGACTTGGTGGGTGTAAAATCTTTGTTGAACTACTTGGGATTCTGATATTAAAAGCAGAGAAGCTGAATGGACGTCTACTTGGCACCATGTATGGTGAGATGGTAAAGTACCTTCTGCAGAGCTTAAGTGGAAATTCCGGAAAGTTAGACCAACCTGAGGCCCCAAATTTCAAAAAAAGACACCGAGCCTACTGCAACAGAGTACTCGAATATTCTAGCCCGCGGAGGGATTTGTGATTGTGTGTAATTTCTATTATAAAGTATGATTTGCACCAGCCAATTACCAGTGACTAAATAGTAAGAACATAACTGAGTGCATTAATTCGGTACCCAGATAATGGGGAAAAGGATCTAATCGACAGCAAAGGTGGACCCATAACCGCACACCAGGAGATAGACTCGATTAATTAATTTAATTAGTACAAAATGCTGTTTATATGTTGGTTGGTTTTTTTCTGAAGGTAACAGGTCAGTAGTTTTTTTTTTCCAATGGTATATAGATGGTATAGTATTTTGACACCAACTCATTATTTTTAACAATGAGAGAATGGTAAAAGGTGTCAGAAACATGTTATTTTGGGTTCTATTTACTATCTTTATTTGCCTTAATCATGAGGGAAAATGAAAGTAGACCCAATTTGTGGTTGTTATGTTGTTTGTAATAACCTTGTTTTTTTCTGGGGTCACTGGGTACTATGTTGTAATACTGCATATCATTCCCATGCCTGTCTGAAAATGCATAGTGTTTATTACACCTATATATATATATATGTAACTGCAGATCTTGAGTTAATACCTGAACTGTGTGTCCAAAAGTGTTGTGTACATCAAGTAAATGTGGTGTCCAACAAGTGGTTGTTTATATGTTGTGAGCAAGCAATGTCCTTCTAGCATCTATAGTTAATTTAAGGGTGATAAAGTGGGAAGGGAAACCTACACACAGATGCCATTGTTTCAAGGATGGAACTCTTTCCTCCTGGGATTTGTGGTAAATATCCCGGATCACCCTGCATTCTTACCAGTGACAGAGAATCAATAATACCCCCTAGACATTTTAACGAATCATTCTCAGGAATTAAAATCCACATCCCACAGCGCTCGATGTCAATCATTTATGCTTGTGTGGTATAACTTTTTTTAATGAATATTTTTTACTATTCCCCTGGTTTTTATATGATAAAACCCAAAAGACATTGCTTTTTCGTGCTTAATCTTTTCTCTTACATCTCGTGTAACTTAAGTAAACGGACAAACATAGTCATGGGCCCCTTTGTGCGTCTTTAAGTGATTGGGCATATGGTTCTAGACCCATGTTTTCATAGATCGATTAGCACTCGGTGGGTACTGTGATCAGTATCATACCGGCCGCTGTTGCTTTCCTGGGGTATTTCCTGGTACCCGTTTTAGACTCAGTCGACCTAGGAATTTGGGTCAGTTTAAACAATAAATAAGAACATGAGGGGGAGGGGGGTTTCAAATGAAAACCTTAAAAATGTGATAGAAATTATAATAACCATGTCATTGTGTAGTAACCTATCAATATTGTTAAGGATGTTAAGACTATTTAATACGTGACATCGGTGCGGATAAACACGGTGACGTCAAAAAGACAGTTTAAAGATGGCCTCCCCACTTTTGACATGCACCAAAGAGGAGCAGCGTTCTATCATCCGTGTTTCGATCTGTGAAGAGGTGAAACCTATAGACAATCATCAACTAAAAAGGTCCTGTATGGTGGTACATGCCTGTGAGTCCGGCAAGTGTATGAATGGAGTAGGAAGTTTCAAAACGAACGGCGTGATTTCTGTGAAGTGCTACACCAGGTGGTGCATGAGTGGTTACACACACGACTAAGAGAATTTCTTTTCTTCAGAAATACAAGCAATGTATTGGCGCTGGAGGACTTGCAAGAACGCAGCGGTGACTATATCAAAACATGATACGTCTGTTCTTTACTTTATCAGAATATATTCACCACCAAAAATATATTAATGTTTTCATTTGAATCCCACTCGTATATGAACAGTCAAAATTGATTTCATATGCTGCAAACGTTGAGTATTAATAAAGGCATACCCACCTAAGAATGGATGATGTAAGGACAACGACAACGTTGCAATCATGGCGTTGAACCCCAGCGCTTTACTGAGGTTGTTGACGCCCACAAAGTCCATGGCCACTACAGGCATGAGGGACATGCGCGAGCCACCAAACAGGCCCTGGGTCACACTGAGCAGCAGTAGGGTTGGGAATGAGGTGAAGACGTGTGTCAGGTGACATATGGTTCCTACAATGAACTGACAGGCAAAGGTGTCTTTGTTAGTGAAAGATGATATTGTTTTCTTCTTCTTCTTCTTCTTCTTCTTCTTCTTCTTCGTCTTCTTCTTCAATCGTTGTTTGTCACTTGGTGTTGCGTGGTTAGACGTTATGGTAAAATGCAATCTTCTTTCGTGGCCCAATGACGCAGTAGCTGTTGTTCTGATTGCAAGCTGATGAAGAGTTTTCCTAACCATCAATCCAACTCTTTTTCGATCAATAAATACCGAGAACACGTTAGTTGTGTCGGCCGAAAGGAGAAAAGATCGCAGCGCTGCCTTAAAAAGCAATCAAACATACATAATCATGGCCAAAACAAAGCAATATCAAGTGAACAAAGGATAAAACGAAGAACTACTGTAATCACACTAAGTGGAGCCTGGTTAATCTGGGGCAATCGTTTACCATTTCAAACGGCGTACGTTATAATGCAAAATACTATTTACCACGTCTTGTGGCGAATTGCATTTACGGTGACTGACCCATATTTTCCTAAACCGATCGTCACTGGCTGGGTGATGTGGTCAATATTACACCGGCCACCATTATTTCCTAGAGCTTTTTTTCCTTTTTTCTCGCACGCATTTTAAGAGGGGAAGTCAATAAGTAAGTCACAAATGGCTGTAGAAAAATAACTAAATATGATAACAACTTGACATCAGTTTATTTTTATAATACAATGTCCCTTTCTTTCTCAACATAATTTCCACCAACATTGATGAACTTATCCCATCGTTTTATCAGTCCTCCCAAACCGGCTGCATAGAACTGCGTGATCTGTTTTCTAAACCACGTTTTCACTTCACATTCAACTTCGGCGTCATTCGCGAAATGTCTCCCGCCAAGGTGGGTTTTCAGTGGACCAAAAAGGTGGAAATCGCTAGGGGCTAAGTCGGGGCTGTAAGGTGGATGTTCCAGAACTTCCTACATTACGTGGTTAATTTTCTCCTGAGTTAATCGAACCGTATGTGGTCTGGCGTTGTCATGAAGAAAAAACACTCCTCTAGCAGCAGTCCTGGACTTTTTCTTCGAATTGCATCATGAAGCATCGACAGAACTTCACAATACAATTCAGAATTCACATTTTCACATTTCCTTGTCAAGTCCTTTGCAGGCAGTCCTTTTGCCCACAAAAAAAATAAACGCACAACAGCGTTGCTCTTTGGTTGTACACTTCGTAAGGACAGTCCCCATTTTATTTATACGCTGCGAATACGCATGAGACACCTAGCGCCACCTGGCGAACGGGAATATAAAGTTCGATGTTGCTGTCACCTAATGACACCTGTAGAAAACGCCAACTATATTTACTTGCCATCCCACATAACTGTGTGACTTACTTATTGACTCGCCCTCGTAGTTCACGCATTGGTCCATAGAGTGTATCATCCACTGTTGTTTCTCAAGGCCAGAAGGTTTGCCTGGGATACGACGTATTTTGGGCAGTCTTGGAGTATGTTACTTTCTGTCTGCGGCAACAATCCAGCGTGCACATGACTGTTTCCGCCAGTCTTGAATTGTGTATGCATGTGGTTGTGTAATCGATGCTGTACCTCAAAACAGAAATGTTCGATGTTTCAGAATATTTTAGAGCTGTAAATATTGAACAGATCTGATAATAACACACATTCTTCTCGGAGGCTTCTTTCAGTTGTTTTGATATAAGGCAATTTCTCCCTGGTATCTAATGGTAGGTTCCTGCAATAATATATACATGTATTCCTTACTATCCTGAGATCTTTCCCATCTCATCATGATGTGCCATGCCGATAAGTGTGGGCGTTCACGTTTCGGTATCTCACACGCTCATCAGAGACGTGGATCAGCTCTGTGCTCTTGTCTCGACTATACCACGATTCCAAGTCATTTAGGTATCTACTTCTCTGCCTTTCCTTTATTCTTTTCCCCTCAATCTTACCAGTTGTCACCAATTTCTCTATTGTATGTCTTCTTATAGCGTGTCCAAAACATTGTGACTGTCAACATGTAATTTCTCTAATCAGTTTACGGTTTTCATTTGCTTCTTGGCCTTGGTGTTTCTGTCTGTCCATGGTATTCTTTGCATTTTCCTCAGAAATTCCATTTCCACTGCCATTAGATGTTTTTCAGCTTGTCTGGTCATTGTACACGTTTCACATCTATACAAAAGTACAGTACCATCTATACTGGGTGAATGGCCATGTGTAAGTGTTCAAAACACCACATATTTCTCTCAGATCACATCAAATTTCCAGAAATCACAAGTAGGTCAAGAGTCAAGGACAATTATAACAAGGGAAGACAACCCGCAGGTGAAAGGCAGGTTTATGAATAACAAACATACCTGGCAAATGGCAATAAACTTGGCAGCTGTGATGACCTTGGCATCGATAACGAATCCTTGAAGCAGCGTGCTGACTAGATTCACACCTGGAGGAAACACCAGGTGTCTTCGTGTTATCTTTTTCTTTACAATAGTGTCCTTGTTAAATATGTCTAAATGTCTGAGTTCTGATACCGAATTCCCATCAATTAAGAAAGAATATTATGCGAGATAAACTAACAACATTGCGAGGGAGGTAACAACAACTAGGTTTAAACGTTCATAAAGGAAAGGCACTATACCAGCACTTGATCCTCTCAGTGATTGATTATGGACTAGGACTGCTCACTGTCTCAACGAGTCAGCTGGTGAAATTAGAGCGCATACAGAATGAAGCTATGCGGGTCATTCTGGGATGCACTAGAGACACCCCAGTAGTGTGTATGCGTTACATCCTTGGTCTGCCGACTGTTGCTGGTAGGCTCAAGGTGATGCAGGCGAAGGCATACCTCAGAGTAGCTGCAGACACAGACCACCCACTGCATGATGCGCTGGACGCAGTTAAGGGTCAGCGACTGATAAGAGGGAAATCATGGATGGCTCAGGCGGAGGATATGATCAGACAGGTGTGCCCCCTGGAGAACATTAGGCGTGGAGAGGAGTGGGTCAGAGTGCCAGCGGAGCAGTCAGACTTGTGCAGAGTTATAATCACATTAAGCCGGGAGTGCAGGGAGTGGCCAGCAGGGGCCACGGAAGTGGAAATCCAGCAACTAATTCAGGACAATGCTCACTCGAGTGATGTGATTATCTACACAGATGGTTCGGTGTCAAGAGGTGAGAGAAGTGGCTGGGGTTTCATAGCCAAAGCTAATGGTCGATGTTTGGGGCAGGCGAGCCTGGCATGTGATACCACAACATCCAGCTTAAGAATGGAGATGGAGGCAGTCACTGCGTCTCTCCGCTGGATGGAGAATACGACACACACACACACACACACACACACACATACACACACACACACACACATCGTGATTGTAACTGACTCAGAAAGCATGCTGACGAGGGTGAGGACGGGCAGACTTCGTGCGGAGTGGCTTGCTTCGCTTCGGAGGTCACGGGTGACAAGCATCGCCTGGATCTTTTCTCCGGGGCATGCCGGTGTGCTGGGAAATGAACAGGCGGACAGATTGGCTGGCTCTGCAGAACTTGGTGGAGTATTGATACATGACAAGGCAGACGTGGTTGCGGCCTTGTGGGTGCACGTGCACACCTCGGAGGAGCAAATGGATTACCATGGTCTGGCAAGAATGAGACAACGAGGAGTGACGAAGGGATCTGGCCGACGCTCAATGCTCAAAGGAAAAGCGAGACGGACTTATAATCAGATTGCTACTGGTACTATTAGTGCTGGAACTCTTCGCTAGCTGCTGAGGATGGGGACGGAGCACTTATGGGAATGCCCCGAATGCTGTGATGTCGATTCCTAAATCAATCAATCAATCAATCAAAGGAAAGGCATACATAATTATAATGCATCTTGAAAATCATACCATGATCATGATAAATGGTCTATTGGGTTACAATGTTAACTTTCCGTCCTTGACTTGGGGACGTAAATTACAAGAACTTCTGAAGTCGGAGTGGGTTCGTCTGATGGCGAGTGACACTGGTAATAGGGAAAGCAAATTCACACGCAACATTTGCCAAGATAATATGTGCATGTCAAAATAAATTAAATTTGGCATTAAATTTAGAATATTCATTTCTAACATTAAATAAGTATTACTCTATGGATCAGAAACACGGAGAACAACAGGGACAAATACAAAAACAAAAATTACAAATATTGACTAATTAGTGCTTTCGCACAATAGAAAAAATAAAATGGTTTGACAATGTCACCAATGTGCAGCTGATGGAGAGAACTAGACAGATAGCAGTGAGCCAAGAGATGACAAAATTATTCTGGTGCGAGCAGGCCATACAGTGAGAAAAGTTCAAGTAGAAAGACCTTTATCTGGAATTCACGGGACTAAAATTAAAGACAGAGTGAGACCTTTAAAAACATGGATAAGAGAAGCAGAAACAGAAATCAATTATATGGCGAGGACATGGACAGAGCAGCATGGGATAGCTTAGGACAGGAGGGCTTGGAGTTAATTTGTTATGGGCCTATGTTCCAGTTTGGGATAAAGGGTAAAAGAAGAAGAATTAATTTAAATTATTTCTTGTCTCAAAATGTGTGCATGTTTCTCATTCATTATGTTTTCTGCACAGATGTTGAACAGGTTTAGGGAGAGAATGCAGCCGTCGTTTTTCTCTCTGGCACCTCAACCCACTGTGATGTTTCACCGGCTGCTCTGACATCTACTATGTGTTCGTAATATAATGATTCAATTATCTGGTTCTAATGTGCCGGGATCCCCATATATGTCGTGATGATCAACAAGCGCTTATGTTGTATGCAGACGAAGGCCTGACTGTAGTCTATGAAATGCAGACTGTTGTAGTGACCACAGATTGATTACATGCACTTTGAAGGTAAACTTAAAGAAAGTCAAGGCTGCACCCAGGAAATACTAAATATGATATGTATAAATTGAAAAATGGAAAGGAAGTACAGGACAATTTTATTAGAGAAGTAAAGAACACATTTGATGTATTGTCTGATCTAGAGATCCTATTTCAAGATGTTTGTGATCAATGGGAAATATTGAAGAACTCAATAATTTTGGCTGCGGAATTAACTATCCCAAGATTAAAGACAGTAGGCCGTAAGAAATGGATGACTGGGGAAATTTCACGACTAATGGAAATAAGAAGAGTCAAACAAAAATAATCCTGGCAAATATGAAGAGATTCACAGAAAAGTAAAGAGGCAAAAGAAGCATGACTTGAGAAAAATGTCAAGGAAACTGAAAAACAAGACAACAGTAAAACTACCAAATTAATGCACAAAAGAATTCAGGGGCTTAATAATAAAAGAACACAGATCAACAGGCTTTCTGAAAACAAAAGATGGAAATAGCATAACAGAAAAACAATCAGATTGTACAAGTAAGGTCATATTATGTGGAAAATCTGTATGGTGATACAAGACAAGAACAGTATGATGTTCGGAATAATAATGAAGGGCCATCAGTTTTGAAGATGGATGTTCAGGCTGCTCTTAAACATATGAAAACTGGCAAGACCCTTCGATTCAGACAAGATCACAACAGATATCATCGATGCTTAGAAGAATATGGAATAGACCAAGTCACCAAACTGCTGAACACAAAACATGATACCCGAGATATACCTCTTGAATTATGTAATTCTATATTTATTGCAATCCCAAAGAATTCAGGAGCCTTGGAATGCGATCAACATTTAACAATTAGTATAATGAGCCACATCACGAAGATTTTGCTAACAATTATCATGCAGAGAGTTCGGAAGAAAATACAACGTGAAATATGAGAAAAAAGGGGTTTCTTCTTCTTCTTCTTTGTGTTCATCCGGAATGTTTTTTCAGATGTGATTGCGGTGCGCCCTTGGGTCGAAACCCTTAGGTCAACACATCCGGCTTTTAACGTGCACTTTTGACCAGGTTAGCATTCCTGGGAGACTCTCACTTTTGTGGCACCGTCCACCTCCCAGCTGGTCAAGTTGGAACAGTTGAAGACTTCGTGGTCATCTCTCAAAGGAAGGCAGGGACAGTCCATAGCATTTTCCACCATCCTGGGTGGCTTCCATAAATGCAGAGCCGACATATAGCGCTCTGGTGCTGGGCTCACCGAGGGAATCGTCACGTCCTGCTCATGGCTGCTTTAATTCCTCACTTCAATATATTGGGCATTTCGTTCGCCCCGGGCCGTTCCCGCACAAACCAGAGAGGTCTGCAGATGGTATCCACTCAGCGAGTTTTCGGTTCGGACAAGTGCTTGTCGTTGTGCCCGTCAGAGCTGTTCCAGGCACGACATTCGGAAACTACCTAGTTAGTGCTGTTCCGAACAAGAGCGGCATTCGGAAACTATGTAGTCAGGGCTGTTCCTAGCACGAGAGACATTCGGACGAGACATTTCACTCGGACGTAAATGCGTAGTGCCAATTTTTATTTTGCCACCCGCGGGACGGCACTTCCGGCTTCGGCAGGCATTTTTTAATGAGGTTAGCCTTCCTCGGGTTTCGAGGCACGTTAGACTTATTGTTGTGATGTCACCCACATCTCAGCTGGTCAAGATAGCACGGTCAACGACATCACGGTCAACCCTCAAGGGAAAGCAGGGGCAGACCATGGGTATTCCCTCACTATCCAAGGAGGCTTCCATAATTGCAGAGCCGGCACATATTGCTCTGAGACTGGGCTCACCCGAGGAGTTGCCACGTCCTGCTCATGGCTGCTTTAGTTCCTCACTTCCATGTGTTGGGCATCTCGCTTACCACTGGTCGCTCAAGCACATACAGGAACGGTCAGACTGCGGGCGACATCCATTCGGTAAGCTTTTGCTTTTGACTTCGGACCACGCAATGGATTCGCTAGCCGTGCGTTCCATTTCGTGTTATTGAGACGTTTTTCCACTTTTGTCTACACTCTCTATGAGTTAGATACAGATAGTTTTCGTAACAATTTCATTCGACTGGGGCACTTTTTCTACCTTTTAGTACTCGCTCACGAGGTAGGCTACATGTGCTGCCGGCTCAGCACCTTACCTCCGTGCAGCAGTGAACGAGAAACGGCCAGGCCCTCTCATCCGGGAATCCCTCATATTCCCCAGCTGAGAGCCTTCGAACAAGTATCAGAACTGGGCATGTAGCGTGCTCAGTATCTCACCTCTATTTTTCGGTAGGTGGGTATCGGCCCGGCTCTCACATCCGAGGGTTTGTGGCTTAGAGGCGTTCAGCCTCAACCCTCGACAGAGAGCCTTAGAGTATGTGTCCGGGCCAAGAACTTCTGCCTTCGTGCGCCTGATTTAAACTTTTGACTGCTATCCTCAGTCTACCTGCAGAGCAGCAGGTTGTGTCTCTCTTAGTCTGGCCCCTATCCCATAAGCTGTCCGATATGTAGTTTTCATCCATCGGCAAGCACATGGGGTCAATGGGACACGCAAGCTCCCCCACCACGGCAAGGTGGAGACACATCGGGGGAGAAAAAAGGATTTTAGAAGGCAAGGATACAGTAAATGCTTTTTATATGCCGAGAACATTAATTGAACGTTCTATGGAAGTAAACAATGACCTACATCTTTGCTTTATTGACTACACAAAGACTTTCGATAAAGTAAGGCATATCATCATGATGAAGATCATTGCAGATTTACATATTGATAAGATAGACTTGTAAAAAACATATATTGGAAACACAAGTTACCATAAAGATTGATAATGATCTAGGTCAATATCAGCCAATTAAGAGAGGTGTGAGACAGAGATGTGCAATGTCTCCAGGTCTTGTTTTCGTGTACAGTGAAAATATTTTCAGAAATGTAGAAGAAATGAAAAGAATCATCGGTGGGGGACGTAATATCAATAACATTAGATATGCGGATGAGACAGTATTGATTGTAGACAATGAGCAGAATCTGCAACAATTAGTAGATGCGGTTGTTGCACACAGTAAACAATTAGGGTTAGAATGAAATTGTAAAAAGACACAGATTAAGGTCGTCACTAGGAAGAAGGAAATACCACAAGGTAATATACAAATAAATGGGAATATTCTTAAACAAGTGAATCGGTAGCAATTAACTCGAACAGTCATAACCATTGATGGGAGATGTCTTGAAGAGATTAGAACAACAATCGCAATTGCGAAGGTAGGCTTTTGCCAGATGGAAACCATAATGACCAATAAAAAGATGTCATTTGCAAAAAGAAAAAGAGCGTTGAGGTGCTACATAGAATGTGCACTTCTGTATTGATATGAAGCGTGGACATTGAGCAGACAAGCTGAGCAACATTTGGTGGTTGTGGGAATGTGGTTTCTGAGGAAAATGCAAAGAATACCATGGAGAGACAGAAAGACCAACCAATGTCAAGTCCTACAAGAAACAAATGAACACCTTAAACTGATTAGAGAAATTAGACGTAGACAGTCAAAATATTTTGGCCACGTTATGAGAAGAAATACATTGAAAAACTTGGTGACAACTGGGAATATCGGGGGAAGAGAACAAGGGGACGGCAGAGAAGCAAATATCTGGATGGCTTGGCCAAGTGGCATGGTCGAGACAAGAACACTGAGCTGATCCACGACTCTGGTGATCGAGTGAGATGGCGGAACATGACCACCTACGCTTATCGGCATGGCACATGATGGATGGATGAATAATCGGAATAACTTTCGGCTCGCTGGTCATGTGTTTGAATCTCCACTGAGCTAGTTTTAGTTGACCTGGTCTATCAGATCAGCCCAGCTTAAAATGGCTACCAGGAAATGTGCTGAGAAATAAAGGCGATCAGTGTGATACTGACCACATCATTCACCAAGAACCCATTGGTCTATACAAATATAATACTAATACCGTACACCCAAAACAAACACACCAAATACGTGTAAAATGGACGCTTTACGGAGGTCATCATAAACCCTGTAAACACGTGTGAAAAAACGTGTGAAAGTCTTCTTACTATTTAATGTTTCACATAAATATTTTTATATCGTTCACTCGCTTTGGACTCAAGCGTAATCCAAAGCACGTGCTACGACTGATTTTTGCGTATGGATTAGTTATCCCAATTACCGGTGTCTCAGGCCATCAGGCGAACCCACTCCAACATCAGAAGTACTTGTAATTTACGTCCTCAAGTCAAGGGTGAGAAGTCAACATTTTAGTCCAACTGACCGGTGTAGGGGTTGAACTAGCTACCCCCGGTATCAGCACGTTGTTATCTATTCGGCCATGCTGACCTCCGCTTAACAGGAATGGGTCATAAGGAAGGAGAAACCACCGGAACCGTCGTCGACGAAAGAACAAATGAAATGAAACATTTGAAGAGGGGGTGCCTACTGTAGAAAGGGGGAGGGTACCTGCAGTAGAGAGAGGAACAAAGCTGAAGGGGCAAGGAAGATGTTGGAAGGGGAATTTCAACAGCACACAACTTATAGCCAAGATAATCAAGCAAGTGAACGGGGTGGAACATTTGTGTTCTGTGTTGGGTTCTAGGCTAAGCAAATGAGACAGAAGAAGGAAGAGAATGAGGGGGGGGGGGGGGGGGGGGGGGGGGGGGGGGAGAAGAGAAGATGAAGTTGATGCTGATGATGATGATGATGATGATGATGATGATGATGATGATGATGATGATGATGATGATGATGATGATGATGATGACAAGTGTGATAAAATAGGAGTTGGAGTAAAATTAGGAGATCGAAGTAACACAGTAGTCGTAAAATGATTAGAAAGAAAACGAAGGAGTAGACCTAGAAACAGATATCACAAATTATTAAACACACTTAAAATAAGCAATTTATTCACAATTTGTCACAAACAAAAGATGGTTTAAATACAGACAGTCACATTAAACACAACTAGTTCACACATAAATACGGATAGTGAGGACAAGACACGATAACACTGACTTCACACACCTACCCCCACAAACGGTCAACAGAACGGCTGCTGATGTTTTGTCCAGCCCTTTCTGTACAGCTAATGTTGGAATGTAGGTGGGAATGTACTGTAACAGGGCTCCTAATACCGTAGACGCCAACAGAATTCTCATCAGCCAATCACCGAGCAGATTCAAGTCAAAGAGGCTCCTGAGAACCACACAAAGATGGGTTCGTTGATTCTTCACAGAAGAGTGTGATTTCCTTTCGCCGTGAATTTCACTGATATTCATATCTAACGGACATTTCTCTAGCAAGTTTGTAATTTGGTATTGTCTTAATACAGGACAGTTGCTGTCATGATATGAATGACTGAAAAAGATAGCTGTCCTGGTTCAGAATTAGCTGTGGTATGTATTCTAGCGTCTACTGTGTGTCCAGAGGCATTCATTTGGTCATTATTTACACTGTTCTCTTCTGTTCGTACCTGAGGTTCATCATGAGAACTCACTGCCTCCAACAGAGTGTCATCTTTGCCCCGTGAATCTAAATTGTTGTATACTTGTTGATTTAACAGCTGGTCACTAACATTTGACAGATGACCACCACAAGTGCATATCCGTTCACTTAAATCAATAACATTAGTTTTAAATCTAACATCTGTATCATTTGTATCCAATAGAGAATACTGCTCTTGTTCGTCTTTAACCTGAAAATTGTGTGGATCTAACAACGTTTGTGTGGTTGTCTTTGTATACCGACTAGGTGGTCGAAGCAACATGCCTATGGCTACTGCCTGCATCTCAACCCCAGCGACGATCAGCAGCGTGCCAGAAAATCCCACATTGTCCAAGAGTTCCCTGACGAAGATTGGGGTAATCAGCAGAGACACACTGATGCCCGCGTTGGTGATGGACGTTGCTACTGAACGACAGCGCTGGAAGTAGTGGCCGAGAAGTCCTAGTGCTGGGATCCACATTGAGCCAATGCTTAGTCCTGCAGAGTAAGGAGTAATATTTGATCATATCTCCCTTGAAATAATGCGTGTAACATGAGAACTTTTCAAACACAACACACACCTAGGAGTCGGTTCGTTTGATGGCGTAGGGACACTGGTAAAAAGGAGAGCTAATCCACAAGCAAAACATAAATATCAGTCTAGTGCACTAGAAGTAGTAGCAGGCGTTTAGACTAAGCTTGAGTTCAAACTCAGCGAATGCTAAAGACAAAGCAAACACAATACGCAAGAAGTGAGACAGGGCTGTGTATTATAACAAACACAATACGCAAGAAGTGAAACAGGGCTGTGTATTATAATAGCATACACAAAAAAACATACACAATACACAAGAAGTGAGACAGGGCTGTGTGTTATAACCGACCTGCTCAATTTGTTACAGTGAGAATAAAAGTGAGGACCATACAAGATACACCAGGTGTTTGTAAAGCCTCATTACACTTTACATGTAGAACAAATTTGAAAACAATGCTTTCTTCCGTTGATAATACCATTCTGTTTGGAATGCAAAGAATTATTCCAGCAGACGAAAGCCTTTCGCTGGTTATTGCTTCACGATGGTCTGTAGAGCACAGTTTTTGATGACATCATGTACTTGATTTCACAAATTGTTTCTACATACAAAGTGTAGTGAGACTTTACAAATTCCCGCCAATTAATCTCTGTATCTTATTTCTTCCTCTACATCTTTTGCCCGCTATCCTCTAATGAGGTGCATGCCCTCGACCACGCATTGGGGTGTTTTGGGTATATGGTGTTATGTCTACATGTTATAGATCAATAGGCACTCGAAAGGTAATGCAGTCAATATCACCCCAGCCGTCCTTACTTTCCATGAGATTTTCTAGTACCAGGTTTAGGACGGGTCAACCGGAGAGCACAGGTCAGTTTCAAATACAAATCCCAATCTAATGATAATCCATAACAAATGACCATCCACCCATCATGTGCCATGCCGATAAGAGTTGGCCGGTCATGTTCTGCCATCTCACTCGATCACCAGAGTCGTGGATCAGCTCCGTGTTCCTGTCCCGTCCATGCCATGCGACCAAGCCATCCAGGTATTTACTTCTCGGTCTTCCCCTTCGTCTCTTCCCTTCAATCTTGCCAGTTGTCACCAAGTTCTCCAATTCATTTCTTCTCATAACATGCCCCAAACATTTTGACTGTCTACGTCTAATGTCTCTAATCAGTTTAGAACTTCATTTGTTTCTTGAAGGACTTTTTCATTGGTTTTTCTGTCTCTCCATGGTATTCTTTGCATTTTCCTCAGAAACCACATTTCCACAGCCATCAGATATTTTTTCAGCCTGTCTGCTCATTGTCTACGCTTCACATCCATACCATAAGTATAGGTTCTATGTAGCACTTCAACACTCTTTTTCTCGTTTCAATTGATATCATTTGATTGGTCAGTATGTTTTTAATCTTGCAAAAGGCTACCTTGGCAATGGCAATTCTTGTTCTATTCTCTTCAGTCCGTCTCCCGTCAGATTTCCGACTATTTTCTCTCCATCTCTTTCCTTCTCCGTAAACAGAATGGTGTGAGTAGTGTGAATAGTGTATGTTCAAGATGTTGCCGTTTATTTGTAAATTTTCATTGTGTGCTACGGAGCTTTGTCATGTGCAAGTTTTTGGATGACGTGTGAAATTTAATTTCTTACAAACTCGTGAAAAAGTCTGGTAGCGGTACTATTTACTTATATACAAGATGGTGAAGCCGACACCCCACGTTCGCCGCAATAACATATGACGACAGCGCGTACATTTTACACCATTCGTAACATTTATTCCAATATACCCTACGGTGTAGGGTCTGAAAAATAGTCTTTAGACTCATTATATTGCTCCTCTCCACGGAAATCTTTAGTAAAAGGCGAAAGATTTATTCGTGTGTGAAGAGAAACCAGAGTTACAAATTATTCCGATTCGATCAGATGGCAAATATCCCTCAACGTGCAGGATTTTTATACTGTTATTGCATTGCATTATACCTAATTTAAAATATACGTAATAAAGAAACAAAATACGTCACCCGCTTATAATCTTCATATTAGAACTATCATGATAGCATTCAAGTGTCAGATTCCAGTATGAGTTATTCAACAATTAAATCATCCGAAACAAATTCCCTTTTTTTTTACTTTTAAGCGAAACAAATTCCGAAGAGTCATATCCCTTCTTAACAGTTGAATAAATATTATGCCCCTTTGTTTTATGGATAACAACTTTCCGCCTCCTCCCTCCATCTACACATAACCACCGAGTAAAACAAAAGCTATATACGGCTAGCAACATATACGTAAAGCGTGGAAATATGAACTTGCATGATTGCTTGTGTGGATGGTTTACGTAATCTTACATTAATACATTTGTGGGTAGTATGTGTGTGATGTAATTCTTCTTATACATGACTTAAATACAGACTTCTGCACATCCTTTTCAGTTTGCATCCAACTAGATAGAAAATGCAGACAAGAAAATCCGGCTGCTGTTGAGGCTGAAGTACAAGCGTTGATTTTCGAGAATTCGCTAGACAGTGACGCGGTCATCTACACAGATGGGTCGGTCGTCCGACATGTGAGAAGCTCATGGGCCTTTACAGCTCGGGCCGGAGGGAGAATTGTGAAGGGGGACTCTGGTGCTTTCACTGAAACCACAAGTATCCTGACCATGGAAGTCATGGCAGTAAGTAAAGCAATAACATGGCTCGAGACACAGACATTCACTAGGGCTTGTTTCCTTAGCGACTCAATGAACATGATCAAGAGGATAGAGGAGGGGTCGATCCGAAGAGAATGGTTGCTGCCTCTGAAGCGGTCTCGGCTGGTAAAGATTAGTTTCATCTTCGTGCCAGGGCATGCGGGAGTACAAGGAAATGAGCGGGCTGACAAGCTCGCAGGTGAGGCTACTGTGGAGGGCGGAAGCGCCATGGACCAGGCTGACATTTTGAATGCTCTACGAGAAGTGAGACTTTTGCAAGAACCAAGTGATGACTGTGAATCTACAACAATGGCCAGACTGCGAGAGCAGCAAATTAAAAGAGGGGTGGCCAAACAAGAACACTACGCAGGAAGCCAAAGAAGATTGATAAACCAACACAGAAGTGGCGTCGTTAGCCGCTACACGCTGCGGGATTTGCTGAGGAGGGGATCCGAGCACTTATGGACTGAATGGTCCGATGTGCAACGAGGATGATCTGTCGACTAACTAACTAACTAACATGACTTAAATTTGCGAATGATGTAAGTGTTCTGACACAATTATCTTGGGGAACAATGAACATGTTCCTACATAGTTACCTTTGTTGGTGGTGCAAGAGTTTTGACACAATATCTTTATGGGTAATGTGGGTGTTTGGACATAATTACCTTTCTGAATAGTACAGATGTTCCTACACAATTAACTTTGTGGGTATTGTCTGCATTCTTACATGATTATTTCCTTGGCTGATGTCTGTGTTCTTACTTACATCATTACCTTTATAAAAGTTTAATTATTCATTAAATTATTACCTTTGTAGAAGTGCAATTGTTCATACATGATTATCTTTCAAGAAGTCTAATTGTTCATATATGATTACCACTGTATACGTGTAATTGTTCATACATTATTACCTCTGTATGAGTGTAATTGTTCATATATGATTACCTATGTATTGGTGTAATTACCCATACATGATTACTTCTGCAAAAGTGTAAATGTTCATAATGTATGCATGTAATTGTTCAGACATGATTACATGTGTATTGGTGTAATTGTCCATATATGATTGTCTTTGTAGAAGTGTAATTATTCATATATTATAACATCTATAGAAGTGTAATTGTTCGTGCATTATTATATTTATAGAAATGTAATTGTTCAAACAGTATATCTTTGTAGAAATGAACATAGTCCAGTTGTGCTTAGTTATGCATTTGTGAAAATGTGCATGCATGATTACCTTTGTAGAAATGTAATTGTACATACATGACTACATAAGCAGAAATGTAATTGTCCATATATTGTTACCTTTGACCAAATGAAATATCAGATAGAAAGTAATGTTTGGGCTGAAAGCGATAACTATAGTTGAGAGACTGTTGGCAATCGCTGCAGTGACGATGACAACTCGAACACCAAACTTGGGAACTATTATGTTCGTGGAAATAACAGCTGCAAAGATGGAATAATAATTAATTATATTACATTGTATTAAAAGTTTGTATATATTATATTATATAAGTGTATGAATATATATATACGTACATACGTATACAAACACAAAAAGAAACGTATAGCCATTGGAGAGCGCGTTTTTTATATGAGCTTGTAGGTAAAATGTGGTGCTAGTGTATATAACCCGGTCTCTCTGGCCGAGGGGTTACAACACTTTCTCCGTAATCCTCTTTATCACGCAGGGTCTCGTAGCGGGCGAGAGCTGGAAGCGGTTCGACCCCCGCTGGTGACTTGCGGGATAACTGAGCCGGCCGCTCAGAAAGCAATGGCAAGCTACTGAGCGTAATCTTGCCAAGAAATCAACAGACAGCTGAAAGATGCTGCTGTTGACAGCGATGTCCTGTAAAGGATATGAAAAAAAAATTTTAAAAGTGTATATAAACACCAGCCTCAAATGTTTTATAGTTTCAAATGCACGTGTTGACCTGAATTGTTTCGTTTTTGTAATAATTACAACGCAGTGGTCAATAATGTTTATGTCCTAATTTATTTACCATTTCTCATGATGCGCGCACGTAAAAGCAACAAAACTTAAGGTGAAAACTATACGCTGACTACGCAATTGAAACCCTACACAATAATAACGCAATACACACAAAAATTATGTTCATTTTCAAGCAGACATTTATGGTGTCTCTATCGATAAACTTAAGTAACATTGCTATTGGCCGACTGCAGACAAAAGTCAAAGTCAGGTTGCCGAGCACCTAGTAGTAGTAGTAGTAGTAGTAGTAGTAGTAGTAGTAGTAGTAGTAGTAGTAGTAGTAGTAGTAGTAGTAGCAGCAGCAGCAGCAGCAATAGTAGTAGTAGCAGCAGCAGCAATAGTAGTAGTAGTAGTAGTAGTAGTAGTAGTAGTAGTAGTAGTAGTAGTAGTAGTAGTAGTAGTAGTAGTAGTAGCAGTAGTAGTAGTAGTAGCAGCAGCAGCAGCAGCAGCAATAGTATTAGTAGTAGTAATAGTAGTAGTAGTAATAGTAGTAGTAGTAGTAGCAGTATCAGCAGCAGCAGCAGCAGCAGCAGCAATAGTAGTAGTAACAGCAGGAATAGTAGTAGTAGTAGTAGTAGTAGTAGTAGTAGTAGTAGTAGTAGTAGTAGTAGTAGTAGTAGTAGTAGTAGTAGTAGTTGTTGTTGTTGTAGTAGTAGTAGTAGTAGTAGTAGTAGTAGTAGTAGTAGTAGTAGTAGTAGTAGTAGCAGTAGTAGTAGTAGTAGTAGTAGTAGTAGTAGTAGTAGTAGTAGCAGCAGCAGCAGCAGCAATAGTAGTAGTAGCAGCAGCAGCAATAGTAGTAGTAGTAGTAGTAGTAGTAGTAGTAGTAGTAGTAGTAGTAGTAGTAGTAGTAGTAGTAGCAGTAGTAGCAGTATCAGCAGCAGCAGCAGCAGCAGCAGCAATAGTAGTAGTAACAGCAGCAATAGTAGTAGTAGTAGTAGTAGTAGTAGTAGTAGTAGTAGTAGTAGTAGTAGTAGTAGTAGTAGTAGTAGTAGTAGTAGTAGTAGTAGTAGTAGTAGTAGTAGTAGTAGTAGTAGTAGTAGTAGTAGTAGTATGGGTATTACTATCCCAAGTAGTGTTAGTGGTAGTAGCAATAGTAGTAGTAGCAGCAGCAGCAGCAGCAGATTATATATTCTTCTCTTCTTCTTCTTCAGCATTCCGAGCCATTGAGGTTCTTTGCTGCAAATACAATCTGTCTCCATTCGTCTCTCTGGTGGACCTTCTCTTGCCAGTCGTTGATTCCAAGTGCTTGTAGGTCTGTATGTATATTATCTCTCCACCGCCTTCTTGGTCTACCTCGGGGTCTACGGTCATTTATTTCCTGAGTGTAAGCGAGTTTTGTTTCCCTATTATCTTCCATTCTTTCTATATGCCCCAGCCATTGTGTGTGTGTGTGTGTGTGTGTGTGTGCGTGCGTGCGTGAGTGCGTGCGTGTGTGTGTATGTGTGTTGCACATACTTAAGCCACCTGTTCGCGCTCCGAAGGTTGTGGTTTTATTCCTGGTCACGTCGTTGGGTTCACGAGTGCAATTGTCTCGAAGACTTCTGGGGGTTGTCGCTGGAGTTACGGAGTTCGTACTTTCGGCAAAACGCCTTGGGGAAAGAGGCCGAGACATTTATCTTCCTGCCTTTGAAACCCTTGTTTTAATTAGTGCAACAGTATATATCACACACACACTCACACACATACTCTCACACATCTATGGGTTTTACTTTGTCATGTTAAACTCGAGGAGAATCGTATTAAAACTAGCTACAAAACAGAAGAGAATGAATCATAACGTAGAATTATATACTTGAAAACTCTTTAAATGAAGAGGTGCGTACTTGACGATAAGCCAGGAATAAAATATAACAGCTGCATACACACAGTGCACATCTCTAGCCATGTCATCAAGATAACAATAATAAACCAGCTAACGTTTCTGCATTGACGTGTCGCTAGTTGTATCAACATGTGAATAAATATTTGGGCTAGACAGGGCAATAACTTACATCCGGCGCTGAAAGTGAAGGCATGTATTGTGAAAACAACAGTTGCCGTGGAGACAGGAACGTCAAACTTGTCGACTACATCAATAAACATAACAGCCAGCACCTGGTCGTACAGTGACATGATGAAGGTGATCACGAAACATCCTGGGGATAAGACCAGATTCGAATGTTGGCAAATGGTGTTTCCAAAGGATAGGAGGCTTGGGGTGAGTTGATTGAGGGATTGTACTCCATTGGAAGGATAACAAGGAGAAGAAAATCAACAATAACAACAATAAAACGAAGAAGAAGAAGAAGAAGAAGAAGAAGAAGAAGAAGAAGAAGAAGAAGAAGAAGAAGAAGAAGAAGAAGAAGAAGAAGAAGAAGAAGAAGAAGAACAACAACAACAACAACAACAACAACAACAACAACGAGAAGAAGAAGAAGAAGAAGAAGAAGAAGAAGAAGAAGAAGAAGAAGAAGAAGAAGAAGAAGAAGAAGAAGAAGAAGAAGAAGAAGAAGAAGAAGAAGAACAACAGCAACAACACAACAATAACAACAACAACAACAACAGCAACAACACAACAACAATTCCTCTACTCCACTCTAGGATGGAGGGCAACAAAGCTGTTGTCCTATGATTGTTCTATTCCACTCTAGGATGGAGGGCAACAAAGCTGTTGTCCTATGATTGTTCTACTCCACTCTAGGATGGAGGGCAACAAAGCTGTTGTCCTGTGCATGTTCTATTCCACTCTAGGGTGGAGGGCAACACACCTGTTGTCCTTTGTTTTTCATATTCGGTCCCATGATATAGAGTTGCGATGTTATTTACCAATGTACATCCTGTTCCATACTGTGCTTTATTGTTACAGTGTCGTCTTCAAATGTATGTACTCTTTCACCTTAAGGTGTAAGTTCTAAGGTTGCAGTGCTGTTTTCCTATTATGTCCTATTTCAGCGTATGGTGTAGCGTTATATTTATGTTTTCCTATATGCGTCCTGATTCAAAGTAGGACGCATGATTACCGCGGGGTTTTCCTGTGTGTGCCTATTCCACTCTAGAGTGCACTACTTGGCTTTCCTATCTGGTGAACATTCTGAGAATAGTATTCAAAAACTAGGTTTTCTTATATGATTAACCTTCTAAGATTGCTATCCATGGACTGGGTTTTCCGAAATGGTTATTGTTCTAAGGTCACTATCCACAGTACTTTTCAACCTTATTTCTGTTCAAAACGTGTCAAAACATCTTGAATGTCTATGTGTATATTTTCTTATCAATTTACGAGTTTCCTTGTTTCTTGTAGGACTTTCTCTGTTGTTTTTCTGTCCTTCCATGGTATTTGTTACTTTTTACTCAGAAACCACATTCCCACTGCCGTTAGATGTTTCTCAGTCAGTCTGCCAATTCTCTATGTTTCACAAACATATAAAAGTATAGGTTAATATGTAGCACTAAACAACCTTTTCCTGATCTCAGCTGACAACTTCCTTATTGGCAAGTACGTTTCCATCCTCGTTTTAACCTCTACATGGTGTTTGTCCATCAAGAATGATGATGACCATTCATTTCATCCAGTGGGGTTGAAAGTTTGCAGCCGTGAGTTCTAAGATGGCTAGTAAGGCCTATTTTGGCTCGAAATGTTCTTTGACAATGTGGGCAAAGAATGTTTGACGTTCCGGGAGGACGATCTCCTGCAGTGGTTTTTCTTTCCAGTCTTTTTTTTTTACAGTTCTTGCATCCTGTTTGCTTCACAGAAGTGACTACACCCTTGCGTAATGATGTCCGCCACGAGTTTCGGACTTTGGCAGCAGTCTCCAAACAGTCGTGATGAATTCCAAGAGCTTTTAGTGAGATCTTCATAGTATCTTTAAAACGTTTCCTCTGGCCGCCTTGGGAGCGTTTACCACAGAGCAGCTTGAAGTAAAAAAGTTCGTTTAGGGAGCCTGTGATCTGGCATACGAGTCCAGTGACCAGCCCAGCGAAGCTGATTCTTCATTAACATCTACAAGGTACCTTTCATTATTGTAATTACCGTTCCAAGATAGTTGTACTCATCATCATCATGTGTGATGCCGATAAGTGTGGGTGGTCATGTTTCGCCATCTCATACGATCACCAGAGTCGTGGATCAACTCAGTGTTCTTGTCTCGGCGTGGTCAAGCCATCCATATATTTACTTCTCTGCCTTTCCCTTTTTCTTTTATCCTCAACCTTGCCAGTTGTCACCAAGTTTTATAATTTATTTCTTCGTATAACGTGCCCAGAATCCCTTGACTGTCTACGTCTAACTTATCTAATCAGTTTACGGTTTTTGTGTGCTTCTTGTAGGACAACCAGAAACAGGAGAAGAACAATGTGGGTTTGTAGAAGGCAGGGGTACAATAAATGTTGTGTATGCCGAGAACATTAATTGAACGTTCTATAGAAGTAAACAACGACTTACATCTTTGCTTTATTGACTACACAAAGTCTTTCGATAATGTAAGACATGTCAACATGATAGAGATGCTTGCAGATATGAAAATGTATGGGAAAGACCTTAAACTCACAAAAGCACATATATTGGAAACAACAAGTTGCCATAAAGATTGGTAATGAAGTAGGTCAATATCAGCCTATTAAGAGAGGTGTGAGACAGGGATGTGTAATGTCTCCAGATCTCTTTCCCTGTACAGTGAAAGTATTTTCAGAAATGTTGACGATATGAAAGAAATCATCATTTGAGGGACATGACATCAATAACAATAGATATGCGGATGATAAAGTATTGATTGCAGACAATGAGAAGGATCTGCAATATTAGTAAATGCAATTGTTGCACACAGTGAACAACTTGAGTTAGAATTAAATTGTGAGAAGACACAGATTACGGTCGTCACTAAGAAGAAGGAAATACCACAATGTAATATACAAGTAAACGAGAATATTCTTAAACAAGTGAATCCGTACAATTTTCTCGGAACATTCATAATATCTGATGGGAGATGTCTTGATGTGATTAGAACAAGAATCGCAATGGCGAAGGCAGCCTTTTGGAAGATGAAAAACATATTGACCAATAAAAAGATGTCATTTGCAACGAGAAAAAGAGTATTGAGGTGCTACATAGAACCTGTGCTTTTGTATGGATGTGAAGCGTGGACAGTGAGCAGACAGCTGAAAAACATCTGATGGCTGTGAAAGAATACCATGGACAGACAGAAAAACCAATGACTCAAGTCCTACAAGAAACAAATGAAAACAATAAACTGATTAGAGAAATTAGACGTAGACAGTCACAATTTTTTGGTCACGTTATGGGAAGAAATAAATTGGAGAACTTGGTGACAACTGGCAAGATCGAGGGAAATAGACAAGGGGAGGGCAGAGAAGTAAATACCTGGATAGCTTGGCCGCGTTTTGTGGTCGGGACAAGAACACTGAGCTGATCCATGATTCTGGTGATCGAGTGAGATTGCAAAACATGACCGCCCACGCTTACCGGGATGGCAGATGATGATGATGATGTAGGACTTGCTCAGTGGTTTTACTGTCCGTCCATTATATTCTCTTGCATATTTCTCAAAAATAAAATTTCCACTGCCATTAGATATTTCATATCCATTCAAAAGTACAAGTTCTATGTAGCACTTAAACACTCGTGTCTCCTTTATTAGAGTTTTACTGATTCATGAAAGTGTTCAGATAAGCCATAGAGAGGCGCGTGAAACTCTTCATTCACAAAACCACGATTCTCCATGGTGACAGCTCAATCACAGAGAACCTCTAGCTATTGACGTCATTAGACATGTCTTTCGTGTATTACATTTTGCATTATATGACGTCACTAAACATGTCTTTCGCGTGTTATCTTGTGTGTGTGTGTGTGTGTGTACTTAGAGATATGACGATCCGTATGTTAACAAATCCTTTATTAGAAGTTAAGTGCCACAGTAAACGGAATTATAGACAAAATGAGAAGAGGGGAACTGGAAAACATAGTGACGACTGGAAAGAGCAATGACAGGAATAACAGACTCAGGCCAAGAGAAATGATGCTGACTGGACTGAGAATATTACCAGTAGAGATGACCTAGAATACTGCGAACCAAGATCTGTGCAGAGACATAAACGCCTACATCGGTTTGGTAGGACACATAATGATTATGATGATGATGCTTTCTTCAATGCTTTCTAATTTGGGGGCATATTTTCAATCATGATGATATTTACAATATTACAATGATGGTGACTTTCAGACATTACTGAACTCTTAATGTAAGCTGTCAGAAACCACATCTTAACACGCTCATTTTCTGGACCACATTTGCGGTGATGGTTATCACTATTCACTTGAAGATCGTCACTTCAGATCCACTTATAAATAATACCTCTGAATTCGGAGTGGATTCGCCTGATGGCGAGGGACACTGGTAATAGGGGTAGCTATCCCAGACGCAAACAATCCGTACAGGTGCACTGGAAGTAGAAGCACGTATGTGGATTACGCTTGGGTTCGCTCTGGAAGTATAGTCCCAAATACTGAAGCCACTCTATGTGAAGATTGGTGCTGGTTCTTGGTATAAACAAGTACACCGCTATTTTTTACACGCCTTAATACGTATCTTGTTTATGATGCTGGTCCTATATTTGTGATGCGGTCAATATCAAGCCGACCACCATTATTTTTTAAGTACCAATTTCAGGCTGTATCGATCTGCAGCACAGGTCAGTTTTTAGAAAAGCCTGCCTTAGTGGGGATTAGAACGTGAACCCATCTGGCCGCAGGCAAGCGTGCTAGCCACTGCGCTACCGATGCACCTTCTGATGGCTATTTTTTGTGTGCATGTCCTATGTACAGGACATCGCTATCAACACCAGCATTTTACTGCTGTTGTTGATGTCTTGGCAAGTTTACGTTCAGTATTTTGCTCTCATGGCTATAGAGTTGTAAAATTAAAAAAAAAACTGACTGGGCACGAGTTTTGTCCATGTTCCATCACTATGGTCTCGAGTGGATGATATACCTGTCTAGAGATGACACCGGTTTATGTCTACATGGTCGTCTACTTGGGCGCTGTCGTCGTGTAGAGACCACAGGTTCAATTTCGACATTTTATATTTATCTCGCACGCTCCGTGGCGTAGAGATTAAGGACGCAATTCGTAATCCCGCATACCACGTTCGAAACACAGCTGCGAGCGATTTGGCAGCAGGCGTTTCTTTTTACAAATGGTATGGGTGCCGATCTTTCAGAAAACAATGGTAAACAACTGAATATAATTTGCGAAGAGATCACAAACAGCCAAAATAAGCTGTGGTTGACTGCGACGTCCTGTAAATTATGTGCAACTAACTTTGCCTTTTGATCTCCGCTCCTCTCTTTAATTTCTATCAATTCAGATCAATATTCGTTAATGTGCTTCTCGTGTTATTTTCTGGCACCATGTTTTGCATGGCGCCTGATTAACTGAAATCCTGTGTACGTTTGCTGTCAAAGTGGGAAATTCAATAAATTACTTAAATGCTCTGGACTGAATGAGCTGTCGAGCTTCTGATGGCTTGGAAATGAACTCCGCATATGGTCTCCTGAATATGATTGACTCTTGTGAATAGATTTAGAAATAGTATAGAGAACGGGGATATAAAGGGAGTTTAAATTCCAAGGGATCGACTTCATTGCATCGGGTTTTATCCCATATGGCCCGGTCTCTTTCCGCGGGGCGACTTCCCGAACGTGTCTGACAAAGTCCTGAGTATAGAGATGTTGAATAATCGATTGTGCCTTGAGGCGCAGAATAATTTGTCTGGTCTGTCCATGATATGGTAATCATCTTGTGTTGGTGTTGGTGTTTGGCGGCTTTCGGGTTGATGTGATGATATTTTTGTTTTGGTGGTAAACGCTGTATATAAAATTCAAGATTGGAAAATCAGCGATGTGCACGTGCGAAGTGGCGCCGCAAACAGCAGGTCAAATACTCTAAGCCTACCCTGAACACGACATATCTAAGCAAACCTTCTGGCTTAGAGAAACAATAGTGGAAGATAAACTATGGACCACGGAGTAAACTTTAAAAACAGACAGTGGAGTTTATACACCTGACAATATTGCAGATATAGACAATACGTTTCAAGCGAACGAAAGAAGAGTAAGTATAGAGAGGGAAGAATACTGGAGAAATGTGAACAAATTTAGCTTCGTCATCTTCGAATGGTTGAATTTGAGACAATTCCACATTTTCTAGCAGTGACTATAATGTGATAAGATATACCAAAGACAGACAAACCCAAACCTCTTTTATATGGGATCTTCTCGTGCTGAAGGTGGGGTACGTGTTACAATGATCCAGTAACCTAAATATGTTTGAATTTCTGAGTTATGAAATAATTGTAGTGTCTGTGAGTAGGCGCGTGTGTGAGTGTGTGTGTGTGTTTGTGTGTGTGTGTGTGTGCATGTGTATGTGCGTTTTTTTTTTTAGAAGGAATGGGGGAAAGATGAAGAAAGGGGAATACGATGAAGAGAAAGCGTTACACAGCGTGCACTGACGTTCAGATCGTCCAGTGATACGAAAGCATCGTCATCACAAGGATTGTATTAGCATGGCTCTGCTTCCCCTCCCGAAGCTCACAAACAAGTGATATGTGTCATGGCCGGTACTGTATCCCTGAGGATGATGCAGCGCTGCACACATCTACTAGCTGTGGTGGGACCTAGGCTGGTCATGATTGTCTTACCAGGTGTTTGGCATTTCATTGTCAACAGCGCGCGCGCGTGAGTGCGTGCGGTTTTTTGTTTTTTTTTTTAAAGAAGGAATGGGAGAAAAATGAAAAAAGAGGGGAAATAATGAAGAGAAAGTGTTACACGGTGTGCAGCTAATAACTGTCACTGATATCTACTGCCATATAGTACCTTGCGATGTTTGACAGGGGGGTCTTGAGCCTGGGGAATTAAGGCCGCCTGGCTAGTGCAGTCGCCGCGAACTGTGCAGATTAAGAGTTTTTCCTTTTGCTCCAGGCAGAAAAAGAAAAACAAATTCCACACCTTACAGAGGATTCAAAGCGCTGCTAAGAACAAAATGGGAAAATAACACAGCAAAACTTACCAGCACAAATAACCCATGCCCATCCTCGGTCTACGGGAATGTTACTCCTGACCGCGCAGTCATCCCCAACTATTTCTGCGAATATCTTTTCAGGTGGCAGTTTCTCGTCTTCTCTCTCATGGCGTCCGTGACATATTAAACAGGAGACTTGAATCTGGGTTCACCAGAAAAGCAGCCTGGTGGTTTTCTTTTGATGTCATCATCTATGCTGCCCTGGAGATTAAAGAAATTGATTTATTCTAATGGTTACATGATCCATGAACAATTGGATTGGGGTTACTATTTCAAATAATTAATGTTCCGGCCTACGAACGGGAAGCCACATCCAGCTCGTACCTAATTAAGCTAAAGAAAAGGATACAGAACAGAGAGATACATTCTGGTCTACATTCGAGGACAAACGCTATGGAGATGTGACAAGCTCAAGTTAACTGACGCTTTCTTTAAATATATTCAAGGCTAACATCATAAAAGACACATGGAAAGATCTGTGGAAGTGAGCTAGAGGAAAGACAGCGAGAGGAAATTCTTGTTGGTCTTGTGTCACAACACGGAAGGGAGTAATGGCATGAATAGAATCATTCCATCGGATATCGCAACTTGTGAAGATGCGCGATCGCACATGCGCGGGCAAAGCACTTGATCATGATGATGATGATGATGATGATGATGATGATGATGATGGTTATGGTGATGATGATGATGATGATGATGATGATGATGATGATGATGATGACATCTGAAGGTGTGCGAAAAAGAAGAAACTCCTTGCAATTCAGTTGTTTGGACACCGAGCAATGGTGGGGCTGGGTCACTTCTACAAGTCTAGAATTACCTAGAACATAATTGAGTTAAGTATAAGCAATTGCTGCCTTAATAGAGGTGTGATACAACACCAACAACTACAGGACTAGCAATGCTGAAATAACCATAAACATTTACAGGACTAGAATCATCATCATCATCATTATCATTATCATCATCAAGTGCCCTGCCAGCTGGCGTTGGCGTTCAAGGTTCTCCACAGATCTCGGTCTTTGGTGTTCTGGATTAACTCTGCTGATGATATTCCTCCATGCCACCGTCTCAATCCATCCAACATAATTTCTCCTGGTCTTCCTCTGCCTCTCTTCCCCTCAGTCTTCCAGTGTTCACGTTGTTCTCCAATGCCTCTCTTCTCATCGCGTGACTGAAGAAAGCTGTTGTCTCTTTCTTATTGTTGTATATAATGTTCTAGCTTCATTGGCCTGTTTTAGGCATCGTAGAGCTGAAATAAACTGAAAGAACGAAATTAAACAAATGCATGCTTGAAAGAGCTGAAATAAGACTACCGAACTGGAAAACAAGAAGAACTTAAATAAACAGACATTTTTGAAATTAATACTCGCAATTGTTGTACTACTAATCTGAAGTAAACATAAACTTTTTCTCATTTATGATTTGCTAATTAATAATACACACAATTGCATGTCTAGCGCTGCATTGAAAACATGCGGAAGCCACTCAAAGTACTGTAATTATGTGTGTAAACTGTCGAAGTGATACCACAACTCAGACCTGGCATAAATATCGTAACAATGAAAAAACAATGCTGGTCAGCACCGGAAAGCGAATAACACATAAGGAAAACAATGTATACAACAGCATTCTACAGCTTACACCGTGAATAAAACGCAATGTGGGTTACTAACTCACCGTTCTGCGCGTTCCATGTGAAGAGATATTTTGAAACAAATCGGCGGCCCACATAAGAGTAACCAACATTACCAGCCGGTGGGATACCATAACTATAGCGCAGCCATCTGCAACTACGTAAATATAAACACGCTGACCCAGATTTGGGTTTCCGCCATCGTCAGTCGGCTCGGCGAGATGGGATAACTGCTGTCACATTACAGATAATCATGCGTGTGCTATGGTCGGATTTTGGTCCAGTTTTTCCGCACTCATTACAACTATTGATTTCCCTAACTTTAAGACAAGTTTCGTGCAGTTCAAGAACAATATACTATTATACGTCAAGAAATGTTGTCTAATGATTTTTGTGTTTACTGGAAAATCGCGCCAAAAATGCATATATCGTATTTAGTGCATAGTTTTGGGTGTATGTTTCGTTTTATAGTGCGTTCACAAATGTTTGTCCTCATTCACGTTCAATTGTTTTGATAAGTATCTGTTGCATCGTTATGATTTTTTTGATGCAGTCTTATATTTACTCCCTCCCGAGGAATATGTCTTCGATAGGTCCAAAGGCAGCTGAAATCATGAAAAGCGGCGACATTTCTTTCATTGTTGGCGAACATGTATTGAATGCCCGCTAACAAACTTGTTTCACAGTATTGCACGTCAATTCGGGTTATGACGCTAGGCATATCCGTTCCACTATGTGACGTGCTTCTCATAAGGAAATTCCCGTGCACCAGGAGAATATTCATTATTAAACATGGACGTTTCCATGTGAAGATGTAATACATTTCGTAATATGTACTTCATCTCTGACCCATAAATTATATACCACAAATAAACAAACATTAAGATATGTTGTGCAATCTCCAGAACAAAACCATTTATCGGGTGCACATAATAATAAGATTATATGCTAAATCTCATCATTTCCCCCCAGTTCTTTGCTGAGTTATTTGATTTGTATACACGGGAAAATATTTGTGAAGCACTAGACATCGTCTTAATCTTGTAGGCCCTTTGCATAACGTCGCTATCATCACGAGACGCCTCTCGATCTCTTGTTAGCTCTCCCGCCTCGTGCATTCTCATGCCAAAGTTGTCTGCAATGTCCTGTGTCCATCATGGTGCTGATCGACCGCTGCCTCTGCTTGCAGGAACTAAGCCTTCAATCACAGTTCCTTCCACTGTGACGTGTAATGTGGGCATACTATTTCAGTTTTCGAAACACGATTCTGTTTATTATGTAGTTTTCTTCTATGTTCAGATGTTGTAGAATTTCAGCATTCTTCTTCTCTTTAGCCAACAATATTCGAGGACATTTTCTTTAGCCATTTGTGTCAACAACCCCCAATTTTTTTTCTTTATGGATTGTCAAATTTTCCATGATTCGCACCGACATGTTGCCATAGGAAAATGTATGTCATCTATTACATTGCACATAAACTATGTTTGTTCAGTAAACAGTTATTTGCATGTCCTTCTCGGGACTTCGCAGTCAATCCAAGCATTTTGCCTGTTTATGATTTACTGGACAAGTTTACGTTCAGTAGTTTGACATTGCTTTCTAAACGACCGACCCTCATACCTTTGTTTTTAAAAAAACAAAAACATTCAACATAAAGCGGTCTATATCCAAATGGCCACCAGCTGATGTCCAACGTGGTATGGTAAACCAATATCTGGGTCAGCGTGTTTATATTTACGTAGTGCAGATGGCTGCGCTGTAGTTACGGTATCCCACCGGCTGGTAATGTTGGTTACTTTTATGTGGGTTGAGAATTGCGTTCATTAACCAGAAGAAATATATCGCAATGCAAAGTCCAAGGAAATGGGGGAAATATCAGCAGGTGAATCGTTTTAGCTGTCTAGGAACAGAAGTAACTGATAAAAGAAATGGCTGTTGTAGCAGGATGTGACAATATAAAATGAAAACAGTTATTTGTGGCTCCTGTCAGAGATTATAAACAATATAAAATAACACACAATAGCCACCTATTCCTCCATGAATTCACACAGCTTTACTTAACATAATTACGACACATACAGGACGTTGCGGCGACTAGCCTTCATCAGCAAACAAACACATTCACAAAAAACACAACATATAGTCACGGAGAAGATCTCCGGTGACTACATTAAGACGTGACGACAGGATGAGAAGAAGAAAAATATGAAACAAATGAAAGCAATGAAGTGAAAATTAAAATTCGAAAAAATGTTCCTACTTACCTCAGAATTCCGAGCTGTATATAGCCCCGAATGTCATCATTGTCTTCTTTTGTACACAACCAAGAGAGTGGGATGTAGGATGATGAAGGGGTGGTGGGTGTAACGGTTCAGTTAGCATCCCAGGTACTTGAGTGGAAGTGTTACATTGAAAGAAGGGACGGGGAGGGGGGGGGGGGCAGGAAGGTAAGTCGGAAATCTGTGATAGTTATCTGAGAATGGAATCTGAGGAATTGCAGTGAATGTAGTTACAAAGCATGAGTGGGTGCCAATGAATGGGTTGGCCCTAGTGATCGATTATTGGGGAGCAATGAAGTGTGCGCCCAAGAAGATTAGTATTAGTCGAATGCACAGTCTCTAATGTATGTGTTCATTTATATGCTTGTATGTGTGTGTGTGCCGGTCTCCCTGACGTAGGGGTTAAGGACGCTATCGTAATCCCGTATACTCACGTATGAAACACGGCTGCGCGAGGTTCGGCAGCGGATCACGTCGCGTTGGTTTCTAACGGAGTGTATGTGAGCCGGTCGTTCAGAAAGCAATAGCTTAATTCGCATATCCTTTACAGGACATCGCTGTCAACAGCAGCATCTTTCAGCTGTCTGTTATTTCTTTGGCAAGATTACGCTCAGTAGTTTGCCATTGCTTTCTGAGCGGCCGGCTCAGTTATCCTGCAAGTCACCAGCTCCCAGTTCTCGCCCGCTACGAGACTCTCAAACTGAACGTAAAACTTGCCAAGACATCAACAGCAGCCGAAAAATGCTGGAATTAACTGCAATAGAAAATGCAAAAAAAAAAATATTTTTTTAAAAATAACAAACAATAAAATGTGTGTGTGTGTAACTGTGTGTCTGTGCATGTATATGTATGTTTGTGTGTGCGTGCGCGCCTGCCTGTCTTATAACATTAAAATAAGAATTGCTAATATTTGGTTTATGTCTAGAGCACTCATTTTATAATGTTTTTTTCCCCTCAATTTTCCCCAGTGTAAATGTAGAGTGCATGATAGATAATTGATGTGCGAAAGATGGGTAGTTGGACGAGCCTAATGTAAGACGGGTTTGCATGCCCAATTTGTGACCCTTTAAATATATATTTTATACGTTCGTTCGTTCTCCCGCAGAAAACAAACATACCTATTTTGATTGGATAGTATACGTATCTGGGTCATGATATAAGATGGAAGATGTTTTATCATTTTAGAACGGGAATTACGATTGCAAAAGTCCTTGTTCTTATAGTCCTAACAGTAAGGCTTTGGTGAATGTCTGTCCACAGCTTCTGTCGCGTGTGCTGCTAATCATTTATGAAACAGATGGTCCTCCATGTCATGATGTCGGGCATTATCTCTCTTGTTCTTCCTGTGCCTCTCTGCCTATCCAACTTTCCCGTTGTGGCGACATACTCCAGCATTCCACGGAAAACATATTCCCAAATAATAAGCTGTCATTGGCAGGGAGAACGGAAAACACGGAGAGAGGAGAAGGGGAAGAGGCACTAGATGGTGTCATTCCGTGTGCTTGCAGTGGATTATTTCCCATTAAGCTATTTCTGAGGGTGCTGTGGCGAAGGGGTAAAGAACACGATTCGCAATCCCGTATTTTTTTTTTTTTTTTTGGTTCGCATATCCTTTACAGGATATCGCTGTCAACATCAGCATCTTTCAGCTGATTTTTGATTCCTTGGCAAGATTGCTCTCAGTAGTTTGCCTTTGCTTTGTGAGCGACCGGCTCACATACCCCATAAGCTACCGACGCGGAGAGAACCACTTCCAATTCTCGCGCACGTCACGTTACTCACGAGAGTATACGGGATTACGTATAAAGTCGTGTAACCAGGGAGCCAGCTTAACACCACATTATAAATGAGAATTCTCAAATGTTTTGTATATTCAACACTATTGTATGGCGAGGAAGACTGGACATTGAACAAGCAACTAGAAAGTCGAATAGATACCCTAGAGATGTGGATATACAGAAGAATATATAGTATTTCATGGAAACAGAAACAATCATATACAGAAGTTCTAAAAGGACTGGGAATTAAAAGAGATTTGATGAAAGAAATAAAAACAAGAGGCAGGTAAAATATTTCGGCCGATTTAAAAGACATAGCACTTTTATAAAAACCTCACTAAGGGGCAAGGTTGAGGGCAAGCGAGCAAGAGGTATACAACGATAGAAATGGGAAGATAACATCAAGAGATGGACGAACATCAATCTGACAGAAAGTGCAGTCAACGTGAGAGATAGACAGTGTTGGAGATCTATTGCAGTTAACCTTCATTGTGGAGACGGCATATGATTGATTGATTGATTGATTGATTGATTGATTAGGGAGCAGACAGCATTGTGTTGATTTTAACAACAGTATGAGCATCGGTCGTTCAGACAGCAGTGAAAAGTAAACTAAAAGTAAATTTACTTTGTAAATCACAAAAAGCCAATAAAAAATGGGATTGATTGCGACATTTTGTAAAGAACACGAAAACTAACTTAAAGCTATATTTAGCGAATGCTGTTCGTTTTTGAACCGTGGCCCACATTTCCATTGTTTGCCTGCTGCAATGTTTTAAGACGTTTGGCTTGAAGAGTATCGTCTTTCGTGAGAGACTGGGTCATATCTGAACAGTGTTGTTATTTCTCTCAGGTGATGACGTCACTCAGAGATCATCTTCAAGTTCCTTGCCGACTGGCGTAGGCTATAATGCTGCTCCACACATTGTAATCTCCAAGGACATGTATCAATTCATGTGGTGACTCTCAAGTCTGTCAAGAATTTGCTCTCGCTGTCTTCATCTATCTCTTTTTTCCATTTGTCAATTTACGATCTTCATTTGTTTCTTGAAGGACTTGTTCATTGGTCTTTCTGGCTGTCCATGGTATTCTTTGCATTTTCCTCAGAAACCACATCTCTACAGCCATCAGATGTTTTTCAGCCTGACTGCTCATTGTCCACGCTTCACATCCATATAAAAGTACAGGTTCAATGTAGCATCTCAACACTCTTTTTCTCGTTTCAATTGACATCTTTTTATTGGTCAATATGTTTTTCATCTTGCTAAAGGCTACTTTTGCCATGGCGATTCTTGTTCTAATCTCTTCAAGGCATCTCCCATCAGATGTTATTACTGTTCCGAGATAATTGTACCTGCTCACTTGTTGAAGAATATTCCCATTTACTTGTATATTACATTGTGGTATTTCGTCCTTCCTAGTGACGACCATAATCTGTGTCTTTTTACAATTTAATTCTAACCCTAGTTGTTCACTGTGTGTAACAATCGCATCTACTAAATTTTGCAGGTCCTGTTCATTGTCTGCAATCAAGACTGTATCATCTGCATATCTAATGTTATTGATGCATCGTCCCCCAATGTTGATTCCTTCCATATCTTCCTATTATTATGTTTTCCTATTACTATGTCAATTGAAACTAGAAAAAGAGTGTTGAGGAGATACATAGAGCCTGTTCTTTTGTATGGATGTGAAACGTGGACAATGTGCAGTCAAGCTGAAAAACTATCTAGATGGCTGCAGAAATGTGGTTTCTGAGGAAAATGCAAAGAATACCATAGGACAGACAGAAAAACTATGACCAAGTACTACAAGAGACAAATGAAAATCGTAAATTGATTAGAGAAATTAGACGTAGACAGTCAAAATGTTTTGGACATTTTGTTATGAGAAGAAATGGATTGGAGAACTTAGTGACAACTGGCAAGATCGAAGGGAACAGATCAAGACGAAGACCGAGAGGAAAAAAACTGGATGGCTTGGTCACATGGCATGGACGAGACAGGAACACTGAGCTGATCCACGACGCTGATGATCGAGTGAAATGGCGAGTCATGACCGCCCAAGCTTTCCGGCATGGCATATGATTGATTGATTGATGTCTTCCTTTTATAATGTCTTCCTATTACTATATCTTCCCATTATTCTGTCTTCTGTTATTCATTTACAGATAACTGGTTCTAATCCACTTGATGATGATGGCACTGTAACTGAGCGCCGCAGTTGAAAATATTCTTGAAAAGACATCTAACAACACAGCGCTGCGACTGATTGTGGCAGATAATCGAGTACAAGCAAAAGTTTCCGTTACAGATTAGAGTTATCTTTCTTGCTTTGTGCTTGTGTTTCTATGTTATTTTTTTTTTCGCTATTTCTTTCTCACTCTCTCTGTATCGAACATCTCTCTCTCTCTCTCTCTCTCTCTCTCTCTCTCTCTCTCTCTCTCTCTCTCTCTCTCGCTCTCTCTCTCTCTCTCTCTCTCTCTCTCTCTCTCTCTCACTCTGTCTCTCTCTCTCAGTCTCTCTCTCTCTCTCTCTCTCTCTCTCTCTCTCTTTCTTTCTCTCTCTTCACACTATACCAGCACTTGATCCTCTCAGTGATTGATTATGGACTAGGACTGCTCACTGTATCAAAGAGTCAGCTGGTGAAATTAGAGCGCATACAGAATGAAGCTATGCGAGTCATTCTGGGATGCACCAGAGACACTCCAGTAGTGTGTATGCGTTACATCCTTGGTCTGCCTACTGTTGCTGGTAGGCACAAGGTGATGCAAGCGAAGACATACCTCAGAGTAGCTGCAGACACAGATCACCCGTTGCATGAGGCGCTGGACGTAGTTAAGGGTCAGAGACTGATAAGAGGGAAATCATGGATGGCTCAGGCGGAGGATACGATCAGACAGGTGTGCCCCTTGGAGAACATCAGGCGAGGAGAGGAGTGGGTCAGAGTGCCAGCCGAGCAGTCAGACTTGTGCGGGGTTATAATCACATTGAGCCGGGAGTGCAGGGAGTGGCCAGCAGGGGCCACGGAAGTGGAAATTCAGCAAATAATTCAGGAAAATTCTCGCCCGGGTGATGTGATTATCTACACGGATGGGTCGGTGTTGAGAGGTAGGAGAAGTGCCTGGGGGTTCTTGGCAAAGACTAATGGTCGGCGTTTGGTGCAGGAGAGCCTGGCGTATGATGATACTACATCTAGCTTAAGAATGGAGGTGGAGGCGGTCAGTGCAGCTTTCCGCTGGATAGAGAACACGATACATACACACATTGTGATTGTTACTGACTCAGAAAGCATGCTGAGGAGGGTGAGAACAGGCAAGCTTCGTGCAGAGTGGCTTGCTTCGCTTCGGAGGTCACGTGTAGCAAGCATCACCTGGATCTTTTCTCCTGGGCATGCCGGTGTGCTGGGGAATGAACAGGCGGACAGATTGGCTGGCTCGGCAAAACTTGGTGGAGTATTGATGTATGACAAAACAGATGTGGTTGCGGCCTTGTGGGAGCACGTGTACACCTCGGAGGAGCAAATGGATCACCATGGTCTGGTAAGAATGAGACAGCGAGGTGTGACGAGGGGATCTGGCCGATGCTCGACGCTCAGAGGAAAGGCGAGACGGACATATATTGCTGCTGGAACTATTAGTGTTGGAACTCTTCGCTGGCTGCTGAGGATGGGGACGGAGCGCTTATGGGAATGTCCCGAATGCTGTGATGTCGGTTCCTAAATCAATCAATCAATCAATCTCTTTTTTTTTAAACAAAACATTGTAAATAAATCGAGCCGACTTCACTGATTGTTTAATCCCGGTAAGATGCGGGTATGTGGTTTCTCTGGCACACATTTCGGTAATATGCGGATATAACGCTTGCAACTATAGTGTCTCAACGTTGCCATCAACGTCTAGCCAATTTAATGTTCAGCAACTTGCCATTGCTTTTTGAACGAGAAGTTAACGTTGAAGTCCAGCTGACCAGCATAGGAGTTGATCCAGCTACCCATCAGCACATCGTCGCAGTCAGCCCCGGTATTTGTTGGCTGTTTGTGATTCACTGGGCAATTTTCACTTGCAGTAGTTTCTGGTTGTGATATTCTAAATAATGTTTACGTTCAGTAGTTTATGTTTGTGATTTACTAAACAATTGTTACATTCAGTAGTTTATGTTTGTGATTTACTAAACAATTTTTACGTTCAGTACTTTCTGTTTGTGATTTACTAAACATTTTTTTTTACTTTCAGTAGTTAGTTTCGGTTTTTGATTAACTAAAAATATTTACACTCAGTAGTTTCTGTTTGTGATTTATTAAGCAATGTTTACGTTCAGTAGTTTATGTTTGTGATTTACTGGCCATTTTTACGTTCAGTAATTTCTGTTTGTGAATTACTAAATAATGTTTACGTTCGGTAGTTTCTGTTTGTGAATTACTAAATAATGTTTACGTTCGGTAGTTTCTGTTTGTGAATTACTAAATAATGTTTACGTTCAGTAGTTTCTGTTTGTGATTTACAAGGCAATGTTTACGTTCAGTAGTTTTAGTGGTGATTTACTAGGCCATTTTTAGTAGTTTCTGTTTTCGATTCAATCGGCAATGTTTACGTTCAGTAGTTTGCCGTTGTCTCTTCTTACGACGTGAAGAATTCCTTCTGTGAGGAGTTAGACTCGTGTGGGCAAGGACTCGAGTTTATGGCCAGTGTGCTTTAGAAAATACGACATCGGTCGCATGAATGAGAATGGATAAAGGCTGCTGGAGCTTTGCACCAGAAAAGACCTATATATCACAAACTCTTTTTTTTTAAATAATAAAACAGCGACATAAGTTCACATGGAAACACACACGATTCGGCCATTGGTATCAGCTGGACTTCATCTTCACAGAGATAATATGTGAATCAAACATCATTAACTCGAAGTTACCACAGTGCTGATTGTGACCCTGATCATTCTTTAGTTGTTGCAAGGGTTAGACTGAAACCAACGATAATCTACACGACTAAACACAAATTTGTCACCACTACTAATATTATGAACACCAAAGATCATGATATGTGTTTTGAGTTTCAACAGCAGGTTGAAGACGCTTTCACTGATATATCAGAAAATTGTATGACTAGTGAAAATGGGTTATATAAAACAAAAAAGATATTTATAAAATTGTGGCAGGAGTTTGTTTTTATGGATAATAAGAGGTAGGACTGGTTTGCTGCAAAAAGCCAGACACTGCAGCCTTTCGTTGATAGAAACAAAGAAAGATCATAGCTAAGCACTCTTAGTGAGCTGAAACAAGCTAGGAAGGGTGTGCAAAAGGCAGCCAGACAGTGTGCAAACGACTATGTGATCAAATTATGCTAGTACATTCCAAATGCAAGTGATGGGGAAACATCAGAGGCATGTATAAAGGGATAACGAAGGCCTGTGGTACAATAATTAAAAGAAGTGCACATCTAAAAACCTTAACTGGAGAAATCCTCACTGATAAGAAACAGCAGATGTTTAGATGGGTAGAGCACTATTTGGAGCTTTACTCACGGGAAATAAAGATGGTGGTTACGAACAGATAAAGCTAGGAGTACGACAGGGGTGTGTCTTGTCACCCGATCTCTTCTCCCTGTATAGCGAAGTAATAATGAGAGAGATCAAAGAGAAGCCAGGAATACTAATCGGAGGATATAATATAAACAATATACGCTATGCAGATGACACAGTATTGGTAGCGGATAATGCAATAGACCTACAACAATTTTTGGACAGTGTAGTAACAGAGAGTGCACAGAAAGGACTCTCCTTGAATATCAAGAAAACAGTAACAATGGTGATATCAAAGAAAATGGGGACACCAAAATGTGACATAGAAATAGAAGGGGAAATTCTCAACCAAGTGGATAATTTTAAATACCTAGGGGCACTTATAACATCAGATGGAAGATGTACAAAAGAGATTAAGAGCAGAATAGGGCAGGCAGAGACAGCATTTCAGAAAATGAAGAGTATCTTATGCAATAAGTCGCTATCAATGAATGTAAGAAAGAGAGTACTAAAATGCTATATAGAACCAGTTTTGCTGTATGGCAGCGAATCTTGGAATGTAAATGAACAAATTAGGAAGAACTTAGAAGCAACAGAGATGTGGTTTTTAAGACGAATGTTGCAAATTCCTTGGACTGCCAGAGTAACTAACAACGATTGCCTGAAAGAGGCTAATGAAACTAGAACACTATATACAACAATAAGAAAGAGACAAACATCTTTCTTTGGTCATGTGATGCGAAGAGAGGCATTGGAGAACATCGTGACAACTGGAAAGATCGAGGAGAAGAGAGGCAGAGGCAGACCAAGAGAAATTATGCTGGACGGACTGAGACGGTGGCATGGAGGAATATCATCAGCAGAGTTGATCCAGAACACCAAAGACCGAGATCTGTGGAGAGCCATGAACGCCTACGCCAGCCGGCACGGCACTTGATGATGATGACTCACGCGAGACCGAATTGGCAGATGATGTCCTCAACGCCATAGTTGCTCTGCTAACTCTTTGCCACATGGAGACACTTCCCAACATAACAGAAGTTAAGCGTGCTATCAGTGAACTAGCTTCTGACAAAACTCTGCATAAGGATGGGATTCCAGTATATGTTATCATGTATGGGCAAGATATACTCACTCTACGAATCCACCAGTTAATAGAGCTATGCTGGCGAGAATGACAGACCCCACAGGATTTCAAGGATGGGTTGTAGTTATTATGTCTTTTTACCATCACATTGTAACAAACTATCATCTGTTAAGACTGTTAGGTGGCAATCCATTTTGCCGTTGCTTTATGAACGACCAACGCTCTTACAATAGAAATCATCGCAAGGCGATTCTCCGTGGCGAAGTGGTCAAGCCGTTTGACTCGGGATCCGAAGGTTGTGGGTTCGATTCCGGGCCGCGTCTTTCGGTTCACGAGTGAAATTTTTCAGAGACTCCTGTGGGTCGTCGCTAGAGCTACGAAGTTTGTGCGACGCTTTCCGCCCTGCGGAAGGAAACTGGGCCATATGGGATAAAACCCGGTGCAATTAAATCGACCCTGTCGACTTTTAAGGGACTCTCTCCTTTTTTTTTTTAAGCAAGGTGGTCCGCTTCTACGTCGTCTGCGGCTGGTTTCGAACCTTCGACTCAGTTTACCCAGGAACTGTGATAAAAAAAAAAAAAAAAACTTCACTACTCTTAAGCTATAGCGCCAGCATATTACCGGCATATTAGGGTGTAACCAGGTTATAATTCGGCACAGTACATATGGACAGTTCGAAAGTAATTCTGGGTTGACCATATTTCCTCCACAGGTAATATGTAAGTCATTGTCAATGGACTCCAAACTGGGTGCTAGCTAGACAACTTGCTGTGTGCCTTCGGGAGAAACCACGGCATTGAGAATCAACTAGAAAACTTATTTAATGCTGTAGAATGTTCATAGAAAGGGTACTCTTCTGTTTAACGTCAACTAATTCAGTGCCAAATAATAATATATCGCTAAATGCAACCTCCCATTTGGACAGAAGGGCGATATATCGTTATATTTAGGTCATCGATTTGTTTTGTTTCGTGGCAGCTTCCGTAATTTTAATGCTCAGTGACCGGAAATTACATTATAATACTTTTTCATTTGATTGTGCGCCATGTTTCGTCCAAACCTACTTTTTGTTTGACAAGGAATCTGTTAACAGGCAAAGGCAATCCCATAATAGATACTGCCCTTTGGTGGAAAGTGATAGGCCTGCACATATTCTAGGCCACCACAGTTAGGGTGGGGTGACCAATTCCCTTTATATAAGCCTTACATTCTCACAAAGTTCTGAAAAAAGATTGGGTACCCATTGTTATGAGGCCTGTTGACGCCCAGCCGTACTGATCGACACAAATAACCCTGCCCCTGCTGGGATTTAACCCAAACCGTTGTCTTGGCAGGCAGGCTCACGAACTAATATGCCACCGAGACACCTCTGCTTAAACAAAATAGTTAGTCGCACGTCCTATACAGCACATCGAAATCAACCTCAGCATGTTTTGACTGTGATTTAATAGAAAAGTTTACCTTCAGTAGTTTGGCATTGCTTTCTGAACGACCGGCGCTCATGCCATTTTTTAACAATCAACACAGAACGGCCTGTTTCCAAATGGCCTGCAGCTGATTTCGAACGAGCTATGCGAGATTGCTAATCGCGTTTTCTACCCCTTCACCACAGAAGCCGAATCCTTTGCTCCCGCTAGGTAAATTATTTTTTTTTTTTTTTTAAAGAATTAATTAACAAGTTTTGACCCTACAAAAACAATCAAATACAACTGTTCTAGAAAAACTGGGAATAAAAAGAGAGTTGATGAAAGAATTAAACAAGAAGAAAGTGAAATGTTTCGGCCACGTTAAAAGACATAGCACTCGTATAAAAACTATACTGACGGGCAAGGTTGAAGGCAAGCGAGCAAGAGGTAGACAACGATACAAGTGGCAAAGCAACATCAAGAGATAGAAGAACAACAATCTGACAGAATGTATAGTCAGGGCGAAAGACAGACAGTGTTGGAGATCCAGTGCAGCCAACCTTCCTTGTAGAGACGGCACCTGATTGATTGATTCTATCTTATGATACGTATTCCGTATGTGACGTTCATCCCATGTGTGATAGACCAATCAGCATTCTACGTGTAATATGGTCAGTATCAAGCCTTCCTCCTTTACTGTCCAGAATGTTTCCTAGTATCCATTTTATGTTTAATTGACATGAAAGCCCAGGTCATATTTTTTTAAACTGGAGTTGGTGAAGGACTTACGGGGGCGATCCCGTATACCCGGGCTCGAAACACAGCGGTACTGTTTTTTTGTTTTATTTTCGAAAACGGTCTAGGTGCCGGTCGTTCAGAAAGCAATGGCAAACTACTGAACGTAAATCTTGTCCAGGAATCACGAACATCCAAAATGCTAGGGTTGGCTGCTACGTCCTGTGAAGGACATGCAAATAATTTTTTTTTCGAGAGAGGTTCGACCCCGTGATCATCAAGCCGGTAGGCAAGCGTGTTAGCCACACCGCTATTGCGACTCCCCTCTTCTCATGGTGCTCAATCACACATCTGAAGGGGGCATGTAAAACAAGATAAGAGGCATCCTTAGGCACCCACAGCAAGAGTAAAACGTGTTAGATCATTACTGTCATTCTCCAACAAACCGCACCACAAGAAGGGGTAATATCTCTCACTATTTGAGGTCACCATGACCGAATGAGTAAGAGCGCTCGCTATTTAACATCCGGTGCTGATGCCGAGGTAACGGGTTCAACCCCTACACTGGTCAGTGGACTTCTTCTTCTTCTTTCGTTCGCTTGAAATATGTCTATATCTGCAATGTCGTCTCTTGCATGAATTGAACTGTTTTGTTTTTTTTCAGTTCACACAGTGGTCCATAGAGTTTATCTTCCACTGTCGTCTCTCTAGGCCAGAAGGTTTGCCTAGATATGTTATATTTTGGGCAGTCTTGGAGTATGTACTCTGCTGTCTGCGACGCCAATCCACATGTGCACATGGCTGTTTCACCAATCTTGAATTTTGTATACATGTGGTTGCGTAATCTATTGTGTCCTGTTCTGAGGCGCAGAATAATGACTTGTTCTGGTCTGTCCATAACGTGGTAGTCATCTTGAGCAGGTTTTGGTGGCTTTCTGACTGATTTGATCATTCTTTTCTTTTGGTGGTATGTAACGGGCACATCAGGCTGTTCTTCTTTGGCTCCTTCCTTAGCCAATTGATCAGCTCTGTCGTTTCCGGGTACTCCACAGTGGGATGGTATCCACTGTATGGTGACTTTATGCTGACTGCTAAGTTCAGAAAGTAGTGTCCTTAGTACTGGCAATTTCCCAGAGAGGAGCGCCTCGAGTACTGATTTTGCATCTGTTAGTAGCACCACAGGTTGTGTACCATTGCTGTTATTTAGTAATTTCTCTGTTGCTATCTTGATTGCCCTCAATTTCGGCATCATAGTTATGGCAGTACTTTCCTGTCGGTACTCTGGCTGTGTCCATAGTATTATTTGGGTATTCTATGTACACTCCCGCTCCTCCATTTCGAACAGCATTTTGTGCTGACCAATCTGTGTAGACTCGGATCCAGAGATCCTGTGGGTATTCTTCATCAAGGAAGCTGAGAGTGGCTGTTCTGCGCTGCACACTGTTCTGTTCTTCCTTGTCAAATATTCCTCTCACTTTTGTCTGGATTTGTAACGATAGTCTATGCTCATCTTTCCATGGAGTTCGCTCTGGAATAGTTGTTAGGGGGATACCAACTGTGGGCAGATCAGTGGTTTCTCTGCAGAGTCGTTTGGCCTGGTGGATAAAACTACTTCTTTTCAACCGCCCCATAGCTAGGTTTTCAAATCTGTTCTTCATAGGGTGGCCTGGCAAGCTGAGAACTTTTCTGCTTGTATTAGCGTTTTCGTATCTCTGCGCTCACTCAGTGCCTGTGTCCTCCCCATCTTCTCCATTTCCACTATAGGGGTTGATCTCATCCCTCCTGTGGTGACTCTAAGTGCTTGATTTTGCACCTTGTCCAGCTCTTGTAGTGTGGTTTTTGATGCTGAACACCACGCAGTTGACCCATATTCCAGGTGTGGTCGTATGCTCTGTTGGTAAACTTTGCTAAGTATTTTCGTACTGGCTCCCCATGTGGTTCCACTTAGCTTTCTCAGGATGGCTATTTTCCTTCTGGCTTTTACTACTGCTTTGTTGATGTGCTTTCTCCATGTCAGCTTGCCATCAAATGTTACTCCAAGGTATGTTGGTTCTTTATCTTCTCTTAGGGGTGTTCCATTTATCTGGATGATCCCTGCCTTTTGTTTTGGAGAGAGGGTAAATAGGGTGGTGCTGCACTTGTCAGTGTTTATGCTGACACACCAGTAGTGTATAGGGTCTCTAAGAGGCGTTTTGAGGGCGGTTTTTTGAGGGATAACAAAGAATAAAGAAGGAGGACCATGAGGACCCATGAGGACCCGCATTTTTTAGTAAGCTCAAAGAAGGGGAGTGGGGAAACATAATTTATGCATAATCGATTGGTGTGCGCCGACTGTTACGAGTTGATGTATTCGTATCTTTGATAAGATCGGTGAACATCTGTGAGCAAAAAGTCGATATTGCCGGCAGGTGTATATTAGTGTCGGGGTCGAGGGAGGTCGCTGGTGCCATCTGTTGTTTTTAATTACGGCGGTGTCGGAATAAAATAATAAGAGCAGAGAAAGATGTGTAGGGTGGGTTGGTAAGTGGTGAAAGACGGGGTGGGTGTGCGTAGTTGGTCATAGTGGGATATCACCAATGTGTAACAGGGGTTCTAGTTACTGCCATTGCGCTTGACAGGTTCGAATCTCAAGGTGTGGTTGAGGTAGTGTGGTGGTGGTCGAGTTGTAACGGAGCTAGGTGGTAGCATTGGTGGTTCGAATCACGCTGCTGGTCGATAACGATGTCCGCCCTAGACGGGTACTTTTTAAATGGCTACTAAGGGATGGTGAGGGCTGGTGAGGGATGCCGCTGCCTCCCTCGCCCTCGTGTTGGGTTGTGGTCTGGGTCCTTCCAAGCTTTGTGTTTTCCTAGATCGATATTTTTTGATTGTCTGTGGGTTAAAAATGAATGTAAATGCCAGTTGTTGATATTAATCGGGGTATGTGTAACAAAGCACAGGTCGCCTGATACAGTACTCTGTATTGTTCATACTCCCAGTCATCCTAACTGTGGCGCCAGGGGTCTATGCCTCATGGCTCGTGGTGGGGTCTATGAATCCCTCGTGTTGGGTTGTGACCTGGGTTCTTCCACGCTTCGTGTTTTTCCTAGATCGATATTTTTTTTTGATTGTCTGTGGGTTAAAAAAGAATTTAAATGGCCGGTAAATTATGCAAGGTAGTTGGTGATATTAATCGGAGTATGTGTAACAAAGGAAAAGATCAATTGAACTAGGTGGGTAGGCTCAGTAAAGATGAGTTCGATAACGGCGGCGGCATCGTTCCTAATTGTTTCACAAGCTGTGACCAGCTGTATAACCCTTCCTTGTCTTCACATTTGTATGGTAACACTGTCGCATTGGAGATGCGCGTGATAAAGCTGTCAGCCATGGTAAAGAAGAAAAAAAAATAATTATCTTCCCGTTTGTATAGACGTACACAAGCTAGTTGGTACCATAGGCCCCCTCATATGGAGGTGATAAGTTCGAAGCTCGATTCTTTATCGTTGGTAAGTGTATGGGGTGCGTAGATGGGCATAGGGATGTGGTGGGATATCACCAGTGTGTAACAGGGGTGTCTAGTTGTTGTCAATGCGCTTGATAGGTTCGAGTCCTACTGTGTGGTGGAGTAGTGTAGTAGTAGTAGTCAAGGGTTAACGGGGATAGGTGGTGTTGTAGGCATCGTTTGAGAGTCGAAACACGCGCCTGGTTGATAAGGGTGTCCACCCTAGGCGGCTCTTTTTAAGTGTATTCTAAGCCGTAAATGTATAACAACGGTGTCTAGTTGCTGCCATAGCGCTTGTCAGGTTCGAAACCTGCTGTGTGGTGGTGTAGTGTGGCAGTGGGCGAGTATGTAACGCAGCTAGGTGGTATCATTGGCGGTTCAAATCACGCCCCTGGTCGCTAACTATACCCAACATAGGCGCCAGAGAAGCGAATCCCGCTATGTGGGGAATCTGTTAAAGTAACATTGGTGTCACGTGTTTCGTATCTTTGTTAAAGGTTGGTTTACAACATCTGTGACCAAAAAGTCAGTATTATCCGCATGTGTATAGTAAAATAAATAATGTGTATTGGGAATTAGGTGTGCTGGCGACAGTTGGTACTATTAATTATATCACCATTAAATGTTAACAAAGGAGAACTCAGGTGAATCGTGTGTCGACCAATGCGGGAGAGATTGCCTGCCTCGCAATTTACTCTGTAATGCCAATAGCTTAAGTTTTCCTATTGCGGTTATTAGTGAGCTGTAGAAACCTGTAGTGGTTTATGCACTATCGTCACACAGTATAAAGGAAAACTTTAAAAAGTCAAGATGGCGGCTAGTACTAGTAGTGGTAGGTATGGCTTAGTGATATTCGTTGTTAAGGGGTGGGTGAGTGGAGGCGTGGGTAGATAAAAGCTTCCGAGCCACTTTCATCATACACTTTCAGATCGTTAAAGGAAATCCTTGAAGAAAAAAAAAAAACAATAAAATAAAAAAGTAAAGAGGACCCTCCATGTCGTTGTGGGTGTCGGACTTGAAGCAGATCGAACCTGATGGTGGCGTAAGGCCATAACAATTAAACAACATGACTGCTAGCTGTTCTATAATGCGGCAAAACTATGTGCAGACCTCCATCCTTTGAGATGAGTCTGATTGAGGCTTCCGGCGGCAGCTTGACTTGTGAAGCAAACAAACTGATGTGTGGCTTACAACCAATCAGGGTGTTGGTCTTAGAATTGATCCACATTTTATGTTAGACAATCACTGATTGGCTGGCAACTATACTGTGGGCGGGGCTTACTTTATGTAATATATAACCAACTCACCAGCTCTCACTCACCTTGCGCTTTACACAAGAACGACGAACGACCGAGTCTTCAATTTTGTGGTTATTCAACTGCTATTTGCCTTCAAGCGTAGAAAGTTTGCCAGGCACCTGTTTGTCTTAGTATCCACGGACTATCAACCATATACGGACATACCGATTTAGTGGAGCTGTCTCCCAGTTTTTGGCTATTCACAACTGACTTGTAAGAATTCTCAACCAGTTTCTTACCCAGACGCATCCCAAGTGTAAGCATCAGCATTATTCTGCCTTAGTTTACAACGGCATCTGCAAAGATTTCATCACCGGTTGAAACAGAGACTGGTACAACTTGTTCGGGTTTGATACCGCATACTAAACTAGTGAACATTACATCTTGTTGTTTGGATATTTGGTATCCTAAACTAGTCAACGTCAAGTTATCTACCATTAGTGCAAGTTATAAACTAATTATATTCAACATCATATACAGAGGCTCGGTGTGAACAGGTTTCAAGTCGAGTGTTGATTATCTCACTATCAACTCGCTAGTGAACGTACCTAAAAAGATGTCTACTAGGCAAGCATCTAAGAACCACTTATGTGCAACTTGTGGGAAAGGTTTCACTGATGCAAGTAATCTTCGTCGCCATATTCGGACCAGTCACAGTACCAAGGAGCAAGTGTATTCGTGTCAAACTTGTGGTCATAATTTTAACAGGAAAGACAATCTACAACGCCACATTACAAAAGAACACACAACACCAGGATCACCAGCCAGTGTAATACCAACAGAAACTTCAACAAATTTTTCACCAACAGTGCGTAAGAGACCAGCGGCTACTAATAGCGAGGTGGCAGTCAGCGAGAAGAATACTAAACAAGATAAAAACACATATCCAGTTAGCGACACACAACCCAAGGATGAAGCGGCTTCTCTACACATGCTACCAGATGATGTCAAACAAGTATACACCGACAACTGGAATAGTATCAAAACACATCACAAGATCAACAAATATATGTCTGTCTATACATTTTTTATTGGTCCACAGACACAGCACCCTAAAGACTGGACAGATATCTTGTACACGATCTTTAACACTCAAAGGAGCATATTCAAAATCAACTTTAGTTATCATGTAGTCCTTAGGCACATCGAAACACAAGCTCTTCGCTTCTACCACGCATCTTTCAATAACGCTTCTGTCTTAGAAATTCCACAACTAATTCGAAGCAGACAAAACTTTGACTGATTTTATCAAAACAGTACACGAACACGACATTCTTACATACGCTAGGCAACAACGTCCAAATACCAAATACACTACAGAGACGATTCCAGCTATAAGTTTTTATCTCTATCATATCCCAGAATTCTGTCTCGTTTAATAAATAACCACCGTTTATGACCAAGGTTCGACACCGTTGTGCATGGTGTGTATATGATCATATTAGGTATAACACCACCTGTTGATCAACCATTTTGTGTACTGATATTATGCTTCATTTTATTTTTGTAAAATTTACTGGAAATACTGTAAAATAAACAGTTATATGTATAATAATTGCGTTCCCTTGTTGGTTTTTAGTGTTGACGGTCCATATGGGTGTCATGTGATGAGCTGGTGTTACATGTTGATGGTCAAGAAATATTTCAACCAAACTTATAAATATATCGACGAAACAGGAAAATGTGTTAACCAAAGACGAAAACTATGGGTCAAGTAAAGAAAAAAGTTCAAACAAGCTTATAAAAAATAAGAAATAATGCTAGTCAAACTAATAAAAAATGGTGGTCAAATATAGAAATAGCTCATCCGAACTTATAACAAGCAAGACAATATAATAGTAAAATCAAGAAATATGTTGACCGAAGTAATACAATAGGCAGAACGATGGACAAACTTATAAATATTTCACTCAATCTTATAAAGACTAGGAAAATTTGTTAGCCAAATAGGCAAAATATTGGTCAGATACACAAATATCTCAATCAAACTTATAAAAAGTAGGAAAATTGTTAGTCAAACTAATAAAAAGGGTGGCCAAATACATAAATATCTCAACCAAACTTATAAAAAGTAGGAAAAATGATAACCAAACTAATTTAAAATGGTAATAAAAATAGGAAAATCACGACCAAACTTATAAAAAGAAGGAAAATTGTAAGTCAAATGTAAAACATATTAAGCAAATAGGAAATCGTATCAACCAAATAGGAAAAATATCGCTCAAACTTATAAATAGCGCGTCCAAACTTATAAAAAGTAGGAAAATGTGTTAGCCGAAGGGTGAAAATATTGCTCAAATTAAGAAACATGTCAACCGAAGTAGGAAAATACGTGCTTCAATGTATAAAAACGTTGGGTAAACACAGAAAGATGTCGACCAAACTGATAAAAATCTCTGCCAAACTTATGAAATGTAGGAACATTTGTTAACCAAAAGGGGATAAAAGTCGGCCAAATACAGAAATATCTCCACCAAACTTATGAAAAGTAGGAACATTTGTTAACCAAATGAGAAAAAAAAATATTGGCCATGTAAAGAAATAGCGCATCCAAATTGACAAAATATAGGAAACTTTATTAGCCAAAGGTAAAAACTATTGACCAAGTAAATAAATTGCTCGTCCAACCCCATAAAAGGTAGGAAAATTTCTTACCCAAATGTGAAAAAGATCGGCCAAACTTATAAATGGCTCATCCAAACTTATAAAAAGTAGGAAAACAATATTAGCCAAATCAACTAAAAGGCTGACCAAACTTATAAATATATCATCCAAACTGACCAAAGTAATAAAAATATTGGGTAAATATAGAAATATGTCGACCAAACTTTTACAAATCGCCGGTAAATTTATGAAAAATATGACATTTTGTTAACTAAATGTGAAAAAATATCGACCAAACTTATGAAAAGTAGGAAACTTTGTTAACCCACACGAAGAAAATTATTAACCAAAGATAGAAAAATATCGACCTAAATAGGAAAATTTGTTAGCCAAATGGGAAAAATATTGGCCAAGTAAACACATATTTCAACCAAACGTATAAATATGTCATCCAAATTTACAAAAAATAGGAAAATTTGTCGACCAAGTAAGAAAATATATTACCAAAACTGGAAAAGATACTAATCAAAGTGAGAAAAATACCAACCAAACTAAGAAATATGTTTGGTAAAGTAAGAAAAAAGTTGGCCAAAGTAATAAATACGCTAGCCAAATGAAGAAATATTAACCAAAAGGAGAAAAAATTATAGCAAACTAAGAAATTTGCTTTCACAACTTGTCGAATTGCCCTACCAACTACCCCATTTGCTTTCACAACTTATCAAATTGACCAATTAACCTCACAAATTCCCCACTGACTCTCACAATTTTACCACTTGCCATTACAACGTGTCGACTCCCTCTCACAATTTACCCAAAGGGGTTTACTATAGGTATTATATATCCACAATCAAGCGCTCTCACACTCACAAGAATAACGAAATACTGGGATTTAAGCCTGTTTTTAATCAATTTCTTTGTTTGCAGTCAAAGCATAGAAATTCCGCCAACCACCTTGTTGTTGAAGTATCCAAGGACTTAGTTTATCAGCCATATATTCGCCTACAGATTTAGCGAAGTCCTCTTCCAGGTCTTGGACATTCACATCGGCGTTGTAAGAATTATCAACCAGATGCTTACCCAGACGCATGCCAAAGGTAAACAGCATAATTATTCTCCCATAGTTGATGACGTTATCACCAAAGAATTCATCACTGACTAAAACAAAGACTTGGAAAACATGTTCGGGCTTGATACTGTCTTCTAGTCTCGTGAACAACACAGATTGTTGTTTGGCTATTTGACCGACTAAACCAGACAACGTCGAGTTATTTGCCTTTTTGGAATTGTAGGAACTAATAATAGTCAGCGCCATATTCACCATCTCGCTATGAACTTGTTTCAAGTCAATCGTTGCTTGTGTCATTATTATACTGATAGCTAACGTTCATCAAAAGATGTCTAGCAGTCAAACTGCTGATCCACTATTGTGAAACGGTGCAAAGTGGTCAAAATGGATAATAACATAATACTTGTATAAAGAGATGGACTCGTCTCTTCTGGTTGGTCAAATTACCCAACCTACTGGAGATAAAACGGTTGTCACCGAAACCACTAGACGCGTGTTTTAGACAAGGGATGTTCTTGTCGAACTTTACTTTTTAAATTTTAATTAACAGTGACCATACTGATCGATAATCACATCCCTTGTCTAAAACACGCGTCTAGTGGTTTCGGTGACAACCGTTTTATCTCCAGTAGGTTGGGTAATTTGACCAACCAGAAGAGACGAGTCCATCTCTTTATACAAGTATTATGTTATTATCCATTTTGACCACTTTGCACCGTTTCACAATAGTGGATCAGCAGTTTGACTGCTAGACATCTTTTGATGAACGTTAGCTATCAGTATAATAATGACACAAGCAACGATTGACTTGAAACAAGTTCATAGCGAGATGGTGAATATGGCGCTGACTACTTATTAGTTCCTACAATTCCAAAAAGGCAAATAACTCGACGTTGTCTGGTTTAGTCGGTCAAATAGCCAAACAACAATCTGTGTTGTTCACGAGACTAGAAGACAGTATCAAGCCCGAACATGTTTTCCAAGTCTTTGTTTTAGTCAGTGATGAATTCTTTGGTGATAACGTCATCAACTATGGGAGAATAATTATGCTGTTTACCTTTGGCATGCGTCTGGGTAAGCATCTGGTTGATAATTCTTACAACGCCGATGTGAATGTCCAAGACCTGGAAGAGGACTTCGCTAAATCTGTAGGCGAATATATGGCTGATAAACTAAGTCCTTGGATACTTCAACAACAAGGTGGTTGGCGGAATTTCTATGCTTTGACTGCAAACAAAGAAATTGATTAAAAACAGGCTTAAATCCCAGTATTTCGTTATTCTTGTGAGTGTGAGAGCGCTTGATTGTGGATATATAATACCTATAGTAAACCCCTTTGGGTAAATTGTGAGAGGGAGTCGACACGTTGTAATGGCAAGTGGTAAAATTGTGAGAGTCAGTGGGGAATTTGTGAGGTTAATTGGTCAATTTGATAAGTTGTGAAAGCAAATGGGGTAGTTGGTAGGGCAATTCGACAAGTTGTGAAAGCAAATTTCTTAGTTTGCTATAATTTTTCTCCTTTTGGTTAATATTTCTTCATTTGGCTAGCGTATTTATTACTTTGGCCAACTTTTTTCTTACTTTACCAAACATATTTCTTAGTTTGGTTGGTATTTTTCTCACTTTGATTAGTATCTTTTCCAGTTTTGGTAATATATTTTCTTACTTGGTCGACAAATTTTCCTATTTTTTTGTAAATTTGGATGACATATTTATACGTTTGGTTGAAATATGTGTTTACTTGGCCAATATTTTTCCCATTTGGCTAACAAATTTTCCTATTTAGGTCGATATTTTTCTATCTTTGGTTAATAATTTTCTTCGTGTGGGTTAACAAAGTTTCCTACTTTTCATAAGTTTGGTCGATATTTTTTCACATTTAGTTAACAAAATGTCATATTTTTCATAAATTTACCGGCGATTTGTAAAAGTTTGGTCGACATATTTCTATATTTACCCAATATTTTTATTACTTTGGTCAGTTTGGATGATATATTTATAAGTTTGGTCAGCCTTTTAGTTGATTTGGCTAATATTGTTTTCCTACTTTTTATAAGTTTGGATGAGCCATTTATAAGTTTGGCCGATCTTTTTCACATTTGGGTAAGAAATTTTCCTACCTTTTATGGGGTTGGACGAGCAATTTATTTACTTGGTCAATAGTTTTTACCTTTGGCTAATAAAGTTTCCTATATTTTGTCAGTTTGGATGCGCTATTTCTTTACATGGCCAATATTTTTTTCTCATTTGGTTAACAAATGTTCCTACTTTTCATAAGTTTGGTGGAGATATTTCTGTATTTGGCCGACATTATCCCCTTTTGGTTAACAAATGTTCCTACATTTCATAAGTTTGGCGGAGATTTTTATCAGTTTGGTCGACATCTTTCTGTGTTTACCCAACGTTTTTATACATTGAAGCACGTATTTTCCTACTTCGGTCGACATGTTTCTTAATTTGAGCAATATTTTCACCCTTCGGCTAACACATTTTCCTACTTTTTATAAGTTTGGACGCGCTATTTATAAGTTTGAGCGATATTTTTCCTATTTGGTTGATACGATTTCCTATTTGCTTAATATGTTTTACATTTGACTTACAATTTTCCTTCTTTTTATAAGTTTGGTCGAGATTTTCCTATTTTTATTACCATTTTAAATTAGTTTGGTTATCATTTTTCCTACTTTTTATAAGTTTGGTTGAGATATTTATGTATTTGGCCACCCTTTTTATTAGTTTGACTAACAATTTTCCTACTTTTTATAAGTTTGATTGAGATATTTGTGTATCTGACCAATATTTTGCCTATTTGGCTAACAAATTTTCCTAGTCTTTATAAGATTGAGTGAAATATTTATAAGTTTGTCCATCGTTCTGCCTATTGCATTACTTCGGTCAACATATTTCTTGATTTTACTATTATATTGTCTTGCTTGTTATAAGTTCGGATGAGATATTTCTGTATTTGACCACCATTTGTTATTAGTTTGACTAGCATTATTTCTATTTTTATAAGCTTGTTTGAACTTTTTTCTTTACTTGACCCATAGTTTTCGTCTTTGGTTAACACATTTTCCTGTTTCGTCGATATATTTATAAGTTTGGTTGAAATATTTCTTGACCATCAACATGTAACACCAGCTCATCACATGACACCCATATGGACCGTCAACACTAAAAACCAACAAGGGAACGCAATTATTATACATATAACTGTTTATTTTACAGTATTTCCAGTAAATTTTACAAAAATAAAATGAAGTACACAAAATGGTTGATCAACAGGTGGTGTTATACCTAATATGATCATATACACACCATGCACAACGGTGTCGAACCTTGGTCATAAACGGTGGTTATTTATTAAACGAGACAGAATTCTGGGATATGATAGAGATAAAAACTTATAGCTGGAATCGTCTCTGTAGTGTATTTGGTATTTGGACGTTGTTGCCTAGCGTATGTAAGAATGTCGTGTTCGTGTACTGTTTTGATAAAATCATCAAAGTTTTGTCTGCTTCGAATTAGTTGTGGAATTTCTAAGACAGAAGCGTTATTGAAAGATGCGTGGTAGAAGCGAAGAGCTTGTGTTTCGATGTGCCTAAGGACTACATGATAACTAAAGTTGATTTTGAATATGCTCCTTTGAGTGTTAAAGATCGTGTACAAGATATCTGTCCAGTCTTTAGGGTGCTGTGTCTGTGGACCAATAAAAAATGTATAGACAGACATATATTTGTTGATCTTGTGATGTGTTTTGATACTATTCCAGTTGTCGGTGTATACTTGTTTGACATCATCTGGTAGCATGTGTAGAGAAGCCGCTTCATCCTTGGGTTGTGTGTCGCTAACTGGATAGGTGTTTTTATCTTGTTTAGTATTCTTCTCGCTGACTGCCACCTCGCTATTAGTAGCCGCTGGTCTCTTACGCACTGTTGGTGAAAAATGTGTTGAAGTTTCTGTTGGTATTACACTGGCTGGTGATCCTGGTGTTGTGTGTTCTTTTGTAATGTGGCGTTGTAGATTGTCTTTCCTGTTAAAATTATGACCACAAGTTTGACACGAATACACTTGCTCCTTGGTACTGTGACTGGTCCGAATATGGCGACGAAGATTACTTGCATCAGTGAAACCTTTCCCACAAGTTGCACATAAGTGGTTCTTAGATGCTTGCCTAGTAGACATCTTTTTAGGTACGTTCACTAGCGAGTTGATAGTGAGATAATCAACACTCGACTTGAAACCTGTTCACACCGAGCCTCTGTATATGATGTTGAATATAATTAGTTTATAACTTGCACTAATGGTAGATAACTTGACGTTGACTAGTTTAGGATACCAAATATCCAAACAACAAGATGTAATGTTCACTAGTTTAGTATGCGGTATCAAACCCGAACAAGTTGTACCAGTCTCTGTTTCAACCGGTGATGAAATCTTTGCAGATGCCGTTGTAAACTAAGGCAGAATAATGCTGATGCTTACACTTGGGATGCGTCTGGGTAAGAAACTGGTTGAGAATTCTTACAAGTCAGTTGTGAATAGCCAAAAACTGGGAGACAGCTCCACTAAATCGGTATGTCCGTATATGGTTGATAGTCCGTGGATACTAAGACAAACAGGTGCCTGGCAAACTTTCTACGCTTGAAGGCAAATAGCAGTTGAATAACCACAAAATTGAAGACTCGGTCGTTCGTCGTTCTTGTGTAAAGCGCAAGGTGAGTGAGAGCTGGTGAGTTGGTTATATATTACATAAAGTAAGCCCCGCCCACAGTATAGTTGCCAGCCAATCAGTGATTGTCTAACATAAAATGTGGATCAATTCTAAGACCAACACCCTGATTGGTTGTAAGCCACACATCAGTTTGTTTGCTTCACAAGTCAAGCTGCCGCCGGAAGCCTCAATCAGACTCATCTCAAAGGATGGAGGTCTGCACATAGTTTTGCCGCATTATAGAACAGCTAGCAGTCATGTTGTTTAATTGTTATGGCCTTACGCCACCATCAGGTTCGATCTGCTTCAAGTCCGACACCCACAACGACATGGAGGGTCCTCTTTACTTTTTTATTTTATTGTTTTTTTTTTCTTCAAGGATTTCCTTTAACGATCTGAAAGTGTATGATGAAAGTGGCTCGGAAGCTTTTATCTACCCACGCCGCCACTCACCCACCCCTTAACAACGAATATCACTAAGCCATACCTACCACTACTAGTACTAGCCGCCATCTTGACTTTTTAAAGTTTTCCTTTATACTGTGTGACGATAGTGCATAAACCACTACAGGTTTCTACAGCTCACTAATAACCGCAATAGGAAAACTGAAGCTATTGGCATTACAGAGTAAATTGCGAGGCAGGCAATCTCTCCCGCATTGGTCGACACACGATTCACCTGAGTTCTCCTTTGTTAACATATAATGGTGATATAATTAATAGTACCAACTGTCGCCAGCACACCTAATTCCCAATACACATTATTTATTTTACTATACACATGCGGATAATACTGACTTTTTGGTCACAGATGTTGTAAACCAACCTTTAACAAAGATACGAAACACGTGACACCAATGTTACTTTAACAGATTCCCCACATAGCGGGATTCGCTTCTCTGGCGCCTATGTTGGGTATAGTTAGCGACCAGGGGCGTGATTTGAACCGCCAATGATACCACCTAGCTGCGTTACATACTCGCCCACTGCCACACTACACCACCACACAGCAGGTTTCGAACCTGACAAGCGCTATGGCAGCAACTAGACACCGTTGTTATACATTTACGGCTTAGAATACACTTAAAAAGAGCCGCCTAGGGTGGACACCCTTATCAACCAGGCGCGTGTTTCGACTCTCAAACGATGCCTACAACACCACCTATCCCCGTTAACCCTTGACTACTACTACTACACTACTCCACCACACAGTAGGACTCGAACCTATCAAGCGCATTGACAACAACTAGACACCCCTGTTACACACTGGTGATATCCCACCACATCCCTATGCCCCTCTACGCACCCCATACACTTACCAACGATAAAGAATCGAGCTTCGAACTTATCACCTCCATATGAGGGGGCCTATGGTACCAACTAGCTTGTGTACGTCTATACAAACGGGAAGATAATTATTTTTTTTTCTTCTTTACCATGGCTGACAGCTTTATCACGCGCATCTCCAATGCGACAGTGTTACCATACAAATGTGAAGACAAGGAAGGGTTATACAGCTGGTCACAGCTTGTGAAACAATTAGGAACGATGCCGCCGCCGTTATCGAACTCATCTTTACTGAGCCTACCCACCTAGTTCAATTGATCTTTTCCTTTGTTACACATACTCCGATTAATATCACCAACTACCTTGCATAATTTACCGGCCATTTAAATTCTTTTTTAACCCACAGACAATCAAAAAAAAAATATCGATCTAGGAAAAACACGAAGCGTGGAAGAACCCAGGTCACAACCCAACACGAGGGAGGCATAGACCTCACCACGAGCCATGAGGCATAGACCCCTGGCGCCACAGTTAGGATGACTGGGAGTATGAACAATACAGAGTACTGTATCAGGCGACCTGTGCTTTGTTACACATACCCCGATTAATATCAACAACTGGCATTTACATTCATTTTTAACCCACAGACAATCAAAAAATATCGATCTAGGAAAACACAAAGCTTGGAAGGACCCAGACCACAACCCAACACGAGGGCGAGGGAGGCAGCGGCATCCCTCACCAGCCCTCACCATCCCTTAGTAGCCATTTAAAAAGTACCCGTCTAGGGCGGACATCGTTATCGACCAGCAGCGTGATTCGAACCACCAATGCTACCACCTAGCTCCGTTACAACTCGACCACCACCACACTACCTCAACCACACCTTGAGATTCGAACCTGTCAAGCGCAATGGCAGTAACTAGAACCCCTGTTACACATTGGTGATATCCCACTATGACCAACTACGCACACCCACCCCGTCTTTCACCACTTACCAACCCACCCTACACATCTTTCTCTGCTCTTATTATTTTATTCCGACACCGCCCGTAATTAAAAACAACAGATGGCACCAGCGACCTCCCTCGACCCCGACACTAATATACACCTGCCGGCAATATCGACTTTTTGCTCACAGATGTTCACCGATCTTACCAAAGATACGAATACATCAACCCGTAACAGCCGGCGCACACCAATCGATTATGCATAAATTATGTTCCCCACTCCCCTTCTTTGAGCTTACTAAAAAATGCGGGTCCTCATGGGTCCTCATGGTCCTCCTTCTTTATTCTTTGTTATCCCTCAAAAAACCGCCCTCAAAACGCCTCTTAGAGACCCTATACACTACTCACACCATCTATTTGCCCATGCAGCAAATGTATCTACAGCTCTTTGTAGCAATCTGGTGGCCACTGATGCATATTCATTTGTGCTCCATAGAACCAGGTCATCGGCGTACATTGCCGCTTTAATTACATGCGGTAGGTGAGCAACAAGATCATTGATGAAGATTAGAAAAAGTGTGGGGGACAAGACTCCGCCCTGGGGGACACCGTGACGCAGTAGTACTTTCTTGCTCTTGAGTCCGTCTATCTGTACTCGGGCTCTTCTGTTGTGCAAGTATGCTTTCACCCATTTGTACATTCTTCCATTGACTTTGCAGTTTCTCAGTTTCTTCATCAGACCTTCTTTCCAGACTTTGTCAAAGGCTTTCTTCAGATCTATCCATGCCGCAAGCACCAGCTTCTTCTCTTGGAATGCATCCTCAATTTCTTGAGAGAGGTAGGTTGTCTGATCTTCCGTAGAGTAGCACTGCCTAAAGCCAGCCTGCTGTGGCACAAGGATGTTTTTACTTTCAATGTACCACTGCAGTCTGTGATTGATGATGCGCTCCAGTGTTTTGCAGAGACAGCTGGTGAAGCTAATTGGTCTGTAGCTAGAGGCAATGGAACCATCTTTCCCTGATTTTAGGAGGGGTATCTATCATGATTGCTTCTCTCCAGGCTTGTGGAACACTGCCTAAGGTCCAGCTGTTATTGAAGATCTGCAACAGCTTTGTTTTGGCCTCTGTTCCTAGGTTCCTGATCATTTCATTGGAGATACCATCAGCTCCTGGTGACTTTCTCATTTTCAGTTTTGATATGGCTAGCTCCAGTTCGCTGATTGTGATGGGTGCCTCCAGAACCTCATGTACTATTTCCTTCTGTCCTGTATGTTGTCGTTTCTCTCGAATCTCTTGTATTTTCTCTGGACTAATTTTGATATTGCTATCTTGTGCGAACGCGTCCGCAAAATGGTCAGCTGCTTGCTTTCTTGTTAAGATTTTTCCATCTTTATGTAGCGCAATTTTTGAGTTTCTCCCTGTGCCCTCGTCATTAAGCTGTTTTATTAGCTTCCACAATTTCCTTGTGTCTCTTTCAAAGTTCAGAGACTCCGTTTTCTCCTGCCAGCTTTTCCGTCTAGCCTGCAGCTTGGCCCTTTGAAATTTGGCTTTTGCATGCTGGAATTTATTGTGGTGCTCTTGGCTGGGTGTGGCCTCTGCTTGATTTCTACACACTTCAACATCATTATGCAACTGTTCCAGATTCACTACTCCAGTAGGGTTTATATTGTTTACGGGCTCCTCTTGGTACTGTTTCTCGCGCTGCCTTGTAGTATGCATTTCCCAAACTCTTCAACTACTTTATTTATGTCTTTCTCAGTGTTCAGGTTTCTAACCAATATGCTGGTGCGATGCTTGTACATTGCCCAGTCTGCTTTCTTGTAGTTCCACCTCGAGAGGGTGCTGCTTTCACTTACAAGCTCATTTTCTACGGTTAGAAAGACTGGCCGATGGTCACTGCCACCAAGTTGTTTCCCAACAATTCGTGTAATGTTCCACTCCAGGTCTGGTGAATGAAAAGCCAGGTCAGGTGTAGTTGTAGAGTGCCATGATCTCGAGTAGAAAGTATGTGGGTCGGACGGCTTGTTAATCAACATGAATCTATTCTCATCCTGCCAGTCTTCCAGTCTCTCTCCTCTCTGGTCCATGTGATCATAGTCCCCAGCTCTGCGAGTGGCTGTTGAAATCGCCACACACAATCATTTTTTCTTTTAGTGGTAGTGTGTCCAGTGCCTGTGGGCGGTCACTTGGACAGTAGTAATTGATCAGATGTAGATCTGTATTACCTGTCTTAAGTTTAAGTGTCTGATACTCAGCCCCTTCCATGTAGACTTTGATTTGGGAAGCCATGATGTTATTTCTTACAAGGGTCAGTATCCCACCTTTTCGCCTGTCCTTTCGGTCAGATCGGTAACACTGGTAGCCTCTGATTTTGAAGGCTATATTTTCATTGAGGTGAGTTTCTTGCAAGCAACATATGCTTACTTTTTCTTGGTCCAAGATTTTTTCTAATTCTATTTTTTTTGTTGCTGACTCCCTCCGCATTCCAGTGCATTATTTTAAGTCTTCGTTTGGTAAGGCCAGTCATCCTATTCTCATGTCCCCTGGCTCCACAGGACATCTGAGAAGGACCTCCAGTAGTTGGGGTTGGACCCTTTCGAGACATAGGGCCCGGCACTGCACCTGCCTGCCTGGGGGTCCAAAGCAGGGCGAGCACCATAACGATTAGCAGTAGTCGACATATTCCATTTTGCGTGATTGCGTGGCATCCTGATTTCTGTGGTGCGCCTCTTGGCTGGTTACCCCCGACTTCAGCACCTTTCTTTGCTAGAGCAGACTGTGGTCTCACTCGGGTGTAGATGTGTACACGCGCACACACCTGTCTGCGCATGCATGTACGTGCATACACATCTAGAGCATACTGGTTATTTTCCGGCGCCAGAGATTCGCCGTCGCCCCTTCTCCTGTTAGTTTAAACAGGTCCGCCGCGTGAAGGCCAGGAGTTGGACTTTTGCTGCATAGGTTATGTATTCACGAGCCATTGAGGTATTTAAGCAATGTTGGGCGCTCACCCCAACACCGCGCCTCGGCTACATACAGCAACATTTGGAACCCTCAGTTGGACTTAAATGATGCCTTCTTGTCCTTGACATGGGGACGTAAATTACAAGTACGTCAAAAGTCGGAGTGGGTTTGCCTGATGGCGAGGGACACTGGTAATAGGGAAAGCTAATCCACACGCAAAAATCAGTCCAGTGCACTAGAAGTACAGGGTGTATTTTTAATGACCGTGCAATGTTTGAAAATATTGCGGTCCAAGTTTTGTATTTACCTATTATGTTGCATGAACTTTACAGAGGGGGAACACAAAACTTGGATCCGGAATATTTTCAAACACTGCAGTCATTAAAAATACACCCTATAGTAGGACTACGCTTGAATTCAAAGCGAGCGAACGCAAGAAAACAACAATCTCCTACTTGTTTCATTGTGTGTATACGTGCGATGCAGTATCACGTTATGGGTCTGTGAGGTGGTAGCGCCACATTCTGTAGCTCTGAATTCATGGAGAGTGCCAATTAATCCACTGACAGCCCTACGCGTGCTAGTCCTTTCCAAGCAAGGATACAGAGTCAGATAAGTACCTGTAATTAGTTTAATATTGTCATAGTATGTTTCCTGTAGGTTTGTGTCGGTTTGTATTTGTTTGTCCTGTGCTGACGAAGGCTTTGGCCGCAACGTCCAATTTGTCTCTTGTAGTCGTGTTTTAGTAAAGCTCACAATCTACTTCTCGTTTTTTGGGTGAATTCATGGAGGAATAGGTGGCCAATGTATCCCTCACTTTCGCAGGCGACGATACCAGTCTCGAACTCGCTTGCGGCCGTGCTCATGACATTATCGGTGGTACGCCATCAACTTCCCTAATCCGCGTGCATATGTAGAGTACGGTTTCACAACAGGAGAAAGAAGAGTCATCGCCCAACCCCCTAGAGTGTAAAGAAGATGGCTGGCCGGGTGGCTAGAATGACAGATTATCCTTCGGGAGATCCGGGTTAGAATCCTCCGTAAGGTGTGGAGCTTTTTTCTGTAGGGAGTGAAAAGAAAACTCTTAACCTGCACAGTTCGCGACGACTGCACTAGCCAGGCGGCCTTAATTCCTCAGGCTCAAGACCCCCCTGCCACACACCACAAGGTTATATAATGGCATTAAATGACATTATCTATTCAGAACAAAAGAGGGGGTAGGGGGATGGGGAATCTGGTGATCAGAAGCCTCGTTGTCTCCCGTGCACCTATATCCTTTTACACAAATTCATTCATTCATTCAGTAGCATGTCCTTTGTAGAACCCCGCTTCCATAACAACCTCCCGGAAATCCTCTCGATCATAAGCAAGATGTCCCACGTCCGACACATCCACATACCCCTCCATTATTACGCAAATACAAAAACACATAAAAACAGTTTCCATGTCTTGGTGGGTGTTGGATATCTGGTGCTAAATACGTATAATACAGACCAATCTACACTCGGTGGATGTAGTCAATGTCCCTACTGTAGCCTTTACTTCCCACAACGTGTCCTGGTACCCATTTTAGACTGGGTCGACGACTTAAAAACTGCCCACCTACATGGACATGTAAACACGCGAGCACGAGGCCGGCAGGCAATTAAAACAGATACTGCCATGTTGCGGCACCCATCTTATCAAATTGCTAAAATTTACTTAATACATGTATAAAACACAATTGATATATTTTTGTCACTTGAAACGTCATAAAAGTTTGGAGAGAACAATAATGGAGGGGTATATGCCTGGGAAGAGGGGAAGAGAAAGGCCAAAGAGAAGATGGATGCAGGATGTAGCGGATGATCTCCAGATGTGTGTATCGGAAGCGGGACATCTTGCTTGTGATCGAGTTTTCCGGAATGTTGTTATGGGAGCGAGGTTCTGCAAAGGACATGCTACTGAATGAATGAATGAACGAACATGATGTGTGCCAGTTTCTCGTTCTCCTATCCGCTGTTCTGTTATGTATTTTAATATCAGGTGTACTACTACTTTCGTTCGCTTGAAATGTATCTATAACTGCAATGTTGTCTTTTGTATGGGCTCTTAACTGTCTCTTTAAGTTCACTCAGTGGTCCATAGAGTTCTCCCACTGTTGTTTAAGGTTTGCCTAGATTATGTCGTATTTTGGGCAGTCCTGGAGTTATGTGATCTGCTGTCTGCCACGCCAATCCACATGTGCACATGGCTGATTCACCAATCTTGAATTTTGTATACACGTAGTTGCATAATCTATTGTGTCCTGTTCTATCAGGTTCGCGAGTACTTACCTTTTTATGTTTCTTTACGCACAACGCACCGGACAACTTAGAAACACAGACAATAGTTTACAAGGTACGTCATGAGGACATCAATCATAGCAATGTATGAATGCCTAGTCAGCAAAATGGAGGAATGCCACCAGTGTCTGCCGAGTAGGCAAAACACACCATTTAGGAGGTAATGAATGATTTCATCAGGTAAGAATAGACTGTTGAATGATGTTCCGTGTTCGACTTCAAGATTAATGTAGTGTGTGTTGAAAGTGGGAGAGTATGCTGGACTTGGTTTGAGTGCCTGGAAAATTCTAATGAAAATAGAACAGTATATACCCATATAAGAAGGAGACTGCTGTGGTTTTGTAATGAGAACAGAGACATTTGAAAACATCATAACCGGAAAGATCAGTAGCAAAAGAGGCAAAGGCATGCGGAGAGAAATTATACTAGATGGAATGCATTGATGGCAAAGTGGTATATCATCAGCTGATCAAGAACGCCAGAGACCGAGATTCATGGAGATGACTACAACACCCAGCAGAAGGAAAGTTTATCTGTGTACACAATTGATAGTTTCTTTCACTCGTACACTTTTATCTTCTTCTTATCGTCCATGCAAACGTTGGTAACCATGTCTGCCCACAGCCTTCTGTGCTGACAGTCATATTCAACTCTGATGATATTCCCACATGATATGATGTTAAACTCCCAGTGTGTTCTCGTGGTCTATCCCACTCTTTCCCGTTGTCATGACACACTGCAGCCCTTCATCGACTTATAACGTGCCCACAGAATTTGAAATATTTTCTGATACAAGCAATGCAGTTGTTTGAGTTACTTCTCGCAAGACATCTTATTACACCTTTTATCCGTTGGTGATAATATCATTTCTCTATAAAAAAACACTACTGCAGCCTTCCACACAATTCTCTCATTATTCTCCTAGTTGTCCATGACTCACTTCCCTGCATATGTATTGGCTCAATATAGCTCTTAAGGACAACCAAAAGTGTTCTATCAGCTGCTCCCGGGTGTTATTAAATCCACAAACTAATACTTCTTTCATGTAGTCAAGTATGTAGCAGTTGACGAGGCCAAAAGGATAAGAGCACTTGCTCTTAAACTTACACCACACCAGTGCCAGCTTATAGGGGTTCAATCTTTAGACCGACATTAAAATGGACTTTAAAGCATGGATAGTTTTAAGAACCTAGGGACATTTATAACATCAGATGGAAGATGCACAACAGAGATTAAGAGCAGAATAGGGCAAGCAAAGGCTGCATTTAAGAAAATAAAAAATATCTTATACCAAAGACTGAGATCTGTGGGGAGTCATGAATGCCTATGCTGTTGGCATGGCAATTGATGATGATGAGGTTGCCATTGCTTTCTGAATGACCAGCACCCATACCATTTCATAACAAACCAACGCAAGGTGGTCTGCTACCAAATCGCCTGCAGCTGTGTTCCGAATGTGCGTATACGGGATTACGGACTGCATCCGTAACCCCTTTGCCACGGTAATGACAAACTAGTGATAAAAAAATTTCCTAGAAAATTAACCTGGGGTTGATTGCAATGTCCTGCACAGGAGATACAACATGTATCCAAGTATCTAGGAGTGTTGATCTTGTCCCACATGAACACAACCACAACCCAGAGAGGTCGGCTAAAGCTAAACAACAATCTCATACAAATAAATTAGTCAATAACAGCCAATGTTCTGAGGTGTTTTATTCAATAGCCTGTTGAAGAAACTGTAATCAAAACAAGCCCAAGCAGAATCATGGTAATAACATGTGAGAAAAGAATGTGTAGATTGATGCTGACACCTCCTACCAGTGGTCCATGGAACAGAAACGACTCTCAAAGGTATTCAAAAGCATATGACCTTGATACACACAATGAGAAAACTGTAGAAACTTGCACTTAATAAATTCATGAAAATATTTTGTTAGAATACAAAATGGTAATTTAAAGCTTCAGGATACTCCAGACCAAAGCTATGCTGTGATACTTATATTATGGTTCTGTTGTTGGGTGGATAAGCTCATGGGATCTTGCAAAAGCCACCTTCCAGAAGTTCAAAACAATGTCAACCCATCGTGAATTTAACCACACAAGCCACAAACAATTGGCTGAAAAATTTGTTGCCTGGCATATTTCGGTGCAACTGGTAACAAATGCTCCACATTCAAACAGCTGCAGTGACTATAGGTGTTATGTATTATAGTTAAAATATAATTTATCTATCACACTGAGCGTGCCAGATACAAGACAGTGCATGATGGTGGAAATGACCATGTGTTTACATGCATCCACTGTGAATGAACATTTACATTGTGAATTGGTCAGATCAGTTAAATTTGCTATCGCCATAAGTTGTAGTAGTTATACCTTTTTGAAGCACAATGTAACAAACTGTCAAATGCTTGACAAGACGGCAGGGCGCCAATGAATTGATCTATTCACTTCATATTTTATGTAGCTCTGTAGTATGCACCTAACAAGCTACAGCGAGATATGCCAGGCACACAATTTTTCAACCAAGTGTGTGTGGTTTTTATGTTTAAAATGGACACATTTCTTGTATGTGGTAACTTAAATATATTTGTGATATTTTGTGTTATAAACAGGCATGCAGTTGAAATATTCTGTGTAACATCCTTTAATAAATGAGATAGCATACTGAATACAACAGTTGTAAGATAATGTGGTGAATAAAATATCTGTGTATACGGTTGTGAGTGTATTGAATAACACAGTTGGGTATATAGTTGTGATAGCATACTGAATAAAATAGTTGTGTATATAGATATAAGATACTAATGTGAGGAAACGTGTGTCTGGAGTAACCAGTAGTCACATCATCCATGGTAGCGTGTCTGATCCACTGCTCAATCAAACTAAACATGCCATTTTTAACTCAGATGTACGTAACAGCAATGAATAGGGAATTTGGAAACAGAACAAATCATATAAAACAAAGCTGCAGGGTGTTAAGTTAAAATATGATAAATAGGTAACAGTAACTCATCATACATATAATGTACACAACTAGGGGCATTATTTGTAAGAACAACCACGATCTACCAGATGACAGACGTTCATCTCACATATGCCCAACAGACGGCTCAAAATATGCCTACTGCAAAAATGTGTCACAACCAAAAAGTCATGCTAGGTACAGTTTGTGCTGCTATTTATGCACACTGCAGGAATCCTGGATAAATGTTTGATAGGTAAGTTCAATAATTGGCGCTTGCGCAAACTAGAAGGATTAATAACAGAATAACAATTGTGGAGCTCATGAAGAGAACAAAACAAATGCCAGTGAACCAAGAGGTGAAGAAAAGACACTGGTTCTGAATAAGATATACACTAAGATAACCTGAGCATAGTATAATTAGAGAGGTCTTTGAATCCTCAAGGCAAATGAAACAGAAGAAGATATAAAAACACGAAGAAGAAATTTACAGACGGAGATGAATCATCTTGGGAGAACATGGAGGGAGCTGGAGATAGCAAAAGATAGGATGGTGTGGTATAGTTCCGTTGAGGGTTTATGCATCAATGGGGCATAGTGGACAGAAGAAAAGACAAGATTTATATTCTATCAAGAAACAACACAAGATATTTCTCTGAGTAATTCCCACCCTTTTAAGATTAAGAAATGTTTAACACTTCAAAATGTCAAATGGTCTTAACTTCTGTAAAGGAATATGTCTGAGAATTTAAAGCATATCCAATATGATTACAGTGAAAGACATACTAAATCTGTACACATGTCTGCTTTCAATGCATGGGCGTAAGTTTTCATGAAAGCAAGTTTGATGAAAGAAGTTTAGTATCAGAACATCAGTCAAGCATAATAAACATGTCACATTCCCTGAAGGCTAAGATTTCAATTCACCGGAAGTAAAAACAGGCAACATATCAGAAAATGCAACAGCTTGATAATTAAATGATACTGATGGATGTTATTATTTTGTCAATTTTGTACCCAAATATCTATTTGAAATCATTTCATCTCAAAATACAAGCAAAATCACGAGCTGTGGCTCATGCATGCATCTATTTTAAACGACCAAATCTCTTCATCATTATCCACTTGCTTAGATTAACATTGAGCATCTCATCATGGCTCTCTACATTTTTTTTTTCTGAAATCAAATATCCTTCCTATTGATACACTTGGTGGTAACCTGTTTGGTTTCATTAGCTCTGGGACTACTTGTTCCTTCAACAGCTATATATACGGTTATTGTAAAACAACACACCTATCATCTTCAATCAAAACAACAATATTGTAAAAGTAAACTGACCCCATTGACAAGTATGGTCTCCTAGCTATGTCCCTCCCCCCTTCACAAGTACGGGCTCCTAGCTGTGTCCCCCCCTTCACAAATATGGGCTCCTAGCTGTGTCCCCCCTTCACAAGTATGGGCTCCTAGATGTATCCCCCCTTCACAAGTACGGGCTCCTAGATGTGTCCCCCTTCACAAGTATGGGCTCCTAGCTGTGTCCCCCCCTTCACAAATATGGGCTCCTAGCTGTGTCCCCCCTTCACAAGTATGCCTCCTATGTTAATCCAGTTTTCTAAAACAAATACTAGACATGGGAGGTAAAAGTAGTTACTGTATGAAGACCACAAATATGGGCTGTTATTTAGTTACACATGTAACCTTATTCAGCATCATAAAGTAATATTCAAAATGAAGGGCAGTGCCAAGAGACATAATATGCCTCAAATAAGGAAACAAATTTATGTTTTAAAAACTTTCGCACAACCACAAAATTGCTTACACGCAACTGATTTTGTCAGCGACTTCTGCTGATGTTACCAAACAGACAAACCAATTTCCAATTCATCTTTGTTACTCTGCAAAAATGTGTTTTAAGCATCTATGCAGACTTCAAGCCATTGTAACTGTGTGAAAGATAACTTCAGTGATAATCAAGGGATGAAGATTTTATAATCTTATGCACAATGAACAAGAAATAAAGAGCTGAAACTCGCATAGTCCAAATTAAGCAAAACATATTTCATTGCAGTATTTCTACTGGTTACTTCTGGTATTCTGTGTGTATATATGTGGTGAAATGTTCAGCTATAAATTGACCTGAAGCAATACAATTTTTAATGATAATCATAATCAGAAACTGACTCCCAAAATCAAGCTTTTCAACAAACAGAAATACCTGACGTTTGGGACTATACATTTAAAGAGTGTATGTGAAAGGCATATATAGGGATGAATTTGAAGTCTGTCCACCAGTGTTTCTGGATCAATCAGCTACATTTCTTACAGGATGGACCTGAATGCTGCGGTGATGATTCTGTATTAACGTTAACCCTAGTGTTGGTATGTAAGCTGTCCCTTAAATTGTGTACAATATACCTGTAACTTAAAAACAAACTAAGGCACTACTATCTGTCAAAATGCCAGTTACATAAATGGCTAACAAATCAACTGACAAAGTAAAAGGTATAAAAATAAATCAGTTAGTTACAAGTTGGGAGCTGTGGTAGTAGTGCTTGTCTGCCCGCCCGGCGGTCAAGTGTTCAAATCCCCAATTTTAGTTCAAAGCAAGGGTTATATTAAACACTGACATGGCCTCCCAAGTCGACCCAGTTTAAAATAAAAGGCTCCACGAAATGTTGCTGGAAATAAAGGCGGCTGCCATGATAGTGACATCACCTATCAAGTGCACTGTTCTGTAAATCTGGGTCTAGCACCACATACCCAATTAGGCCCAAGGTGTAGAAATGGGTCCCGTGCTACAAAATATAAAACAGTAAATAAGATATGAAGAGAAACTAATATAGCAGTGTAATGTGTATGTATCTATTTCTTCCGATATGTGACAATCACCATCACACTCCTGTGCTGTGCTACTAAATATACAGACAAGTGAAAGGTGTAGAGTCTGCAGTAACCTACCTCATAAGCAATGTGCTTAAAATGGGGGGAAACTCCACTTCCATCGTAACATATCTCCACACATAGGACAAAACAGACAGGACAAGACAATAGACATCACTTCACAAGCAATAATGTGCCTTAGGCCACATCGCCTGTTGGTGCCAACAGGCACAAACCAGCCAGTAGGAAAACCTGAACTAATTACCATAGCCTGTCTTTGATTTATTCAACAATATATCACAGAATAATTTACTTACACCCCGAAAAAATACCACGCCATGTGGTTCAAATACTGTCACAATTAAGGTAGAATAAACGATTAACAGCCAGTTTGAAACAATCTAAAATGTGCTACTACTTCTAGTGCAATGGACTGAATTTTGCCTGTGGATTAGCTTCCCCTATTAGCAGTGTCACTCACCATCAGGCAAACTCACTCTGACTTCAGAGGTTCTTGTAACTTACGTGGTTAAACCCACTACCTGGACATCTGCACAACAAGAGCGATAGCTCTTATCCATCCTGAACTCATTCCTTTCATTGATAAGAATAAAAGCACATAATACCGGCCCAATTACTTGCACAATTAAGTTATAATAAACAGGCAATTCACAGCCAGCCTGATATATTCTAAAATAATTTGAACGTTTCTTTCCTAGTATTTTTGCTGCTACAAAATAAACTTCTTATGACATCAGAACAAAAACCAGCATCTAATGTTTAAACTAGGCAGAATTGATCAAACTATCTAACAATGACAGTGATTCCAAATAATGGTTCCAAGTTTAAAAGGGCTGTTCCCAATGTGGAGAGAAATAATAGTGCAGTTCAGGTGGTAATTATCAGGTTTTCACAACATACTGGCATCACAAATGTACATCATGGGAAGACCATTCCAGTGTGGCAAACATGGTTCTTTTTATTTTTGGTCAAGTTTATAACCCTCCGTAGATTAGATTCAAGCCAAGTTATGAAACGTACACACGGCAGGGATTAATCTGTATCAAATGGGCAATGAAGATATGGGTCTTCATGAAGCTGGCCGTTATTCTAATATTCAAACAATGCTGCCCTATTGTTAGAAACAGCAGAACTTGACAAAGACCATATACATTGAGGGTCATATATGGCGATTCAACCATATGACACAGAAATCTTTACTACCCAGAAACTGCAATGAATTCCCCAATTCTATCTAAGGAGGTTTAAATATGGCGAACTACTTTACTTTAAAGTACACTTACAACAATAAATCACTGATAGAACTTGCATTTGAAAGCACAATATTTCCTATGAGGGTGGAACTACTGATGAATTATAACTGGTTAATATATAATTTCACTGCCAGACATGGCCAGAGTGCTAAGCTAAAGCAGAAGTAATGGCACTCCCATTTTGACAGGAGAAGATGGTAGACTCCAACCGGACAACAGGACTGTGCCTATAAGGTTAAAGGTGAGAGGATTAACTTCACTGTACCAGGTGAACCCCATCCTGGGGTAAGGACAACATACAGCATGATCAATGACCTCATTTTAGGAAGAAGATATTCTCAGCTCTGATCTCTTGGCAGGGATTCAAATGCTTAGCCCACTTGTGAGAAGCGTCAAAATAAAATGAGAAACACTAAAGCATTATGTGCATGTTATGAAAACTGTGCATTCCTCAGCTGCTGGGAAAATCAGAGTAGGAGGTAAATGGCCCAGCCTTTGTTCAACATTTCTAAGTAGAAAAATGCACCCCAACAGGATATAGTATGTGTGATTCTGGCAGACACACACTGGTATCTTTGTTAGTATTTCTGGGTTCATGCAGAGCTGTTAAGAGCACTATTGGATCATTTTTAATGCAATAAAGATTTCCATGAAAACAATCACTCAACCTAACAATTCTAAGAGAATGATTAAAATCATCTCCTGGTTTAGAAGCTGCCATCAAAAGAGACATTTCAGAGAAGTCATCAAGCCTCTATGTCCAAAACACTAGTGATCATATCTAATTCAATGAATATTTCCACAAATATAATTAATCAATGCAGCAAAAATTCAAGGAATGATTAAGACCACTGATAGTTTTGAGCCTGCTATTATAGAAGACTACTTCAAAGAAGACACCAAGTACCTGCTTATAACAAGCTGCAGCATTGTTTGAATTGTTTCACATCTGATACGGCCAACATTCAGACTTTCTGTAAGCCTTCTTGCTCTATTTGGCATCTCTTAATGCTGATATCATTAGCACTGATTTGTGTCGAAATTGGGTTTTTCGACAAGGAATTGAAATCACACCATTCAAATGGTCTATCCCATGAAATACTATTTTGGGCGGCGGACGATGTACCCCCTCCGGACATTCACCTTCTTTCTTCCTTTGCGAGAACGCCACACAAAAATCTGGCAATGGGAAGAAAACAGCATAAAAAAGCACAAACATCTAGAGGTCATACAAGAACAACGGCAAAACTTGTTGAAAGGAGAAAAACGGTAACGACACTTAAGGTTGCTAACTAGCTTCACACTTGGTGTGCAGGCAGGCTTCAAGCGTGTCGGCAGTAAGGAGTGGGCAACGAACGGAATCTCATCATGCATGGATAAGATTCCCTGACTCTGGCCGCGTCTCCTACACTGTTGATTATGATGACACGCCCATGTGAAGCCCCTGCACATTGTCCCCTAAATAACTGGGCGGGAGTACTGGGTGTAGGTCAGATTGTAGCTCTTGAAGCTGCAGAACTGGTGGTCGTGACGCATGTAGCCTTCGATAGTGTCAACTCTCTCCAGGTGTTTGTGTGAATCACGGGCAATGGAAGCCTACAACAACATCAACAATTTTATCAATTACAAACATTCTTAAAGTGTAGTTTGGTCAAGACTATTTAAACAAACACAGGAAACGTCTTATAATGAAGATACACATTTAAAAAAAAAAAATTTGCGTTCGCTCGCTTTGAACTCAAGCGTAGTCCATACACACTATTTATAGTAGTGATGGACTGGAATTTTTTGTGTGCATTAGCTTTCCCTATTAACAGAGTCCCTCGCCATCAGGCGAACTCATTCTGACTTCAGAGGTACTTGTAATTTACATCCCGAAGTCAACGACAGCAGGTCAACATTTTAGTCTAGCTGTCCAGTGTAGGGGTTGAACCACTAATCTCGGCATCAGCACACCGAATGTTTAAGAACACGTGCCCTTATCAATTCGGCTATGCTGACCTGCAAAGATTTAAAACGAAACTAATAATGTTCTAAAATGATATGCCTGCATTTCTATACCCACCCTGGAAGAAGAGGCTATAGTCGACGGATACGGCTGTGAACACAAGATACCCTGGGCATGAAAATAAATGAGTTAGGGTAACCAGTGAAATATCTAGATTTTCTGGCAGACCGAGATAAAATCAACATTCTACACAGCTATAGAAGGCCTCCACTTCCTAACCCCCATACACATGATCATCAAAGGTCCCGACCACAACTGCCCCACCCTGCAGTTCAGACCTAGTCAATTTGTCCACCTAGTCTCTCCCCAACAATTAAAAAATTGTTTGCATATCCTTTACAGGACATTGCTGTCAACATCAGCATCTTTCAGCTGATTGTTGATTTCTTGGCAAGATTACGCTCTGTAGTTCGCCACTGCTTTCTGAGCGGCCGGCTCACACACCATGTAAGTTACTGGCGCGACTCAAACTACTGCTGATTCTCACTGTCACCACGTTACTTAGAGAGTATACAAGATTGCGGAGAAAAGTCGCTAACCTCTTGGCCAGGAAGCCGGCCCCCCAACACATTAGCATGTCAAATATACAGTACATGGATCAAATCACCATCAGGGTGCATTGAATGTCTCAAGATGAAATAAACTGTGTGATGAAGTGGTTGAGAGGCATGATGTTAGCCTCCAACTCATGGAGACCGGATACGATTCATGGTGTGGATAGTATAAACGTTTACTAAAGAATCCCATGACTGGGTATCTCCTCAAATGATCATGAGGTAGTGGACAATCGAACACTTCATTGGCACCTTGCCGTCTTGACAGACGATAGTTTGTGCTTTAAAAAGGCATAATAACTTTTAACTATGGCGGTAGCGAGTGTGACTGATAAGGCCAATTTGCGCTGTAAATGTCCGTTCACAGTGGGTGCATGTGAACAAGTGGTCACTTCCGCCATCATGCACCATCTTACGTCTCAAACGCTTGGTGTGTGACTTTTCTGCAATAATTTTCTCCTTTGACTTTATTCCATTTCTGATATTTGCCCTCCATGCAACACGTTCAGCGGCGACTTGCTCCCAATGTGCATTATCAATGCCAATCGAACACTTAGCTTTCTTGAATAAGGGCATAAAATAATGTTTGGGCAGCTGGAGATGGAAACTGCAGTCCAATCCGCCAGTTGCTAACTTTTTTAAATTTGAAAAATCCACCCATTAAAAAGAATTTACCATATGTGATTCTGGTATACACATTTGGATTCTTGATGTGCTAAGGAGTTCATGCACTCGGCAAAGATATGGCACTTAATATATTCAGTGGTTACAGGTAACAAAACATTATTCATGACTGCAATCATTTGGGATCATAAGCCATCAATAATTAATGTGCGGAGGGAGTCTCTGTGGCAAAGTGGTCAAGCAATCTGACTCGTGCTTCGAAGGTTGTGGGTTTGACTCCGGCTGCGTCCTTTGGTTCACGAGTGCATTTTTTTCAAAGAATTCTGGGGGTCGTTGTTGGAGCTACGGTGTTCAGGCTTTGTGCGATGCCTCCCGTGCTGCGGAAAGAGACTAGGCGATACGGGATAAAAATCTTGTGCAATGAAGTCGACCCCGTCGGACTTTAAGTGACTTTAATTAATGTGCACCTTAATAATCAGCATCCACATTGTACAGTGTTAAGAAACAAAGATTTACCTGGTTTGCAAATACTGTCATAAGAAATTTCCCTGGGTTAAAGACTTGCAACACTTTCTTTATCAGGTCTTGGTATGATTCCTGGAAAGAATCATTTGTACACATGTAGAATAACCAACCACACATGTTGTACTAACTGATACACATGTACAACTGCCAACCACACATGACATGCTGATTGGTACGCATGTAGAACAGCCAACCACATATGATATATTAAGTGATATACATGTAGAACAGCCAATCACATATGATATATTAAGTGATATACATGTAGAACAGCCAACCACATATGATATATTAAGTGATATACATGTAGAATAGCCAACCACATATGATATATTAAGTGATATACATGTAGAACAGCCAATCACATATGATATATTAAGTGATATACATGTAGAACAGCCAACCACATATGATATATTAAGTGATATACATGTAGAACAGCCAACCACATATGATATATTAAGTGATATACATGTAGAATAGCCAACAACATATGACGTACTGATAGATACACATGTAGAATAGCCAACCACACAAGATGTACTTATACACATTTTGCGTAGCCAACCAGAAACTAACACAACTGAATAAATTGTGGCATGAGACAGATAGACCTACAAAAATTAAGATTTTTAAAAGCATGCATCTTTCCCTTTGCAACATATACCTGTGAGACCTGGACACTTACTAAACAAGCTGAAAAGTGCATCAATGCCTTTGAATATTTATGTTATCAGACCGGTTCTAAGAATATCTTGGATACAGAAAAGAAATGTATCCATACGACAAGATCTGAATACTGAAGGTTGGCTACTAAAGACAATAAAACAAAGAAAAATGATAGTTTGGAGAGAACAATAATGGAGGGGTATAAGAGAGGAAGAGGAAGGCCAAAGAGAAGATGGGTGCAGGATGTGGCAAATGATCTCCAGATGGGTGTATCAGATGTGGGACATCTTGGTTGTTATGGAAGCAGGTTCTGCAAAGGACATGCTACTGAATGAATGAACCATAAATGGCATGTTGATTGATATACATGTAGAACAGCCAATTACATATGACAAACAAAGTGATACACATTTATAACATCCAACCATACACAACACACTAATTTCTAGACTTGAATAGCCAATCGTACTTGACAAGCTAATAGCTACAGATGTTCAGTTGTCAATCACCACAGTGCATTGCCTGGTATACGTAAGTTGAAAGACACTAAACTACATATCCAAACATTCTTTACATATGAGGTAAAAACCATCACTTCACATAGAATATTCAATCAACCAAGAGAGAAAATAAACAACAGTTACAAACATCAACAAAAACATGCACTTTACCTGTGGAACATTGCTCTCAAAACTGACATAACTGCAATGCGGTTCAGGGGTCACATGGATTGTGATGTAATAACCCTGAAATGGAAATACAGAGAAAAGAATAAAGACAATGAACATTTATAGCAAAATAATGTTTAAATGTTTAGGACGATAACGTTAAAAAGAAACAATAGCACTATTTTAGACTACCAGTCAAAAGTAATAAATTAGAAGAAACCAATGCAGGGAAGGCCAAATAAACTACAGAAAAAGGAAATGACATACATTATTTTATTTAATACAGAGACATCGACTTCTGGTATGCCGATAGCAGGGTAGGGGGTTCAACACCAACAGTAGGACAAACTGACTTTTCATTCAGAAAGGCCAAATACTGAATTAAAAATTCTCTAGAAAATCAATCTGGGCTTAATCGCAAAATCCTGCAAAGGATGGACACCCCACCACCACCACCAAAAAGAGGTCAGTGTGGCTCAGAGGTTTAACATGCTTATTCAACTGATTTTTTAAAAAGTGCATACCCCAGGCAACAGTCCATTCATAGAGTATCCACATGGCTCAAATAAGTAGTCGTCTATCTTGATACCAGGAATGATATCACAGATACCAGATTTCTGAAAATTAAACAAGATATCAAAATGTATATTGCTAGATGTAACTAATCTATAATGTCTAATATACACAATATTACTACTAGATTTAAACATTCTATGATTAATATAATTTGCAGATACTAAACAAACAAAATAATTAGAGCTACCATACCATTATCATCATGTGCCTCGTCAAGTCGACATTTATATTTCTCCACAATCTCGGTTTCTGGATCAATTCTATTGATCACATTCCTCCATCTTACACCATAATTGTCACCCCCCCCCCCTCCCCAAATCGCATATTGTCCAGCCATTGTTTTCGAATGCCTCTCTTCTCATCACACGAACAAAAAATATTGTTGATCTCTTTCTTGTGGGTAGAACATGCATAATGTTCTACTTCTATTAGCCTCTTTCAGGGAATCATTGTTAGCTACTCTTGGCAGTCCAAGATATTCACAACATTGATCTACGTAACCCTATTCTTCATTGATTCCGTGTTCTTTCTAATATCTTTGTTCACATTTCAAGAATCACCACCATACCGACAACTTACACAGACTATATGCAAAATACAATAAACTTTGTATCAGACAATGATTGATAATAATGCATTTATACTTATATAATACCTTCTCTAGGCAAAGGGATTACGGGCCAATTCATAATTCCACACACCATGTTTGAAACACAGCTGTGGACAATTTGGCAGCAACTGCTTTACGTTGGTTTTTAATAAAATGGTACGAGTGCCGTTCGTTCAGAAAGCAATGGCAAACTACAGAACGTATATTTGACAAGAAATCACAAACAGCCCCAAAATGCTGAGGTTGGCTGTGACATCCTGTAAAGGATATGCAAATAATTTAACTTATATAACGCTAGGTGAAATAAAAAGTACCTGTGTAGCTTCTTTTCCATCAGCACAGATTTCTCTTGTGAATATTTTCATTTTATTAGGGCACAGTTCCCACATCAGAAGCTAGTAAAAGTTAAGGAGGTTTATTCTGTACACCTTTTTATGGAATAAATTCACCAGCTATAACTAGAAGCACAAACAGTATGCTACCATATTATCAAGCATTACTTCCACCCCATCACAGAACCTCTCCTTCCACTGAAAAGCCCGTTTTAAAAATCTTAGTTGGCAAAATTATTTGTTCTTTCCTGAAGGTCTGTTCACAATTAGTTGAATTTTCAGGTAAAAGTTTCATATTCAATGTCATTAAACACTACTCAATGTATCACATCGCCAGTACCACACTGGTTGCCACTGAAGTCGGGCTCACCGGACAAGCAACTTGATCACACAATCATTCAGAGTGATGCACCCATCCAACAATTTACCTCTAAAAGTCCAATTTATCATCATCATCATCCATTGCCTTGCCGGCTGGTGTGGACAATAATGCGTTTCCACAAATTACGGTCTCCGACGTCATGGATCAATTCGTGTATTGACTCCCTTCCGCGGCATGACACAAGACTGTTAATCTTTTCACACGCTTTCTTCCTCTATCACTCTTTCTACAAATCTGTCTGGTTGTCAATGTACTAATTTTTGTTTTCTCATAATGCAGCCAATGATGTTTGCAGTTGAAGTTGTCTTTGCGACTCAGCTTCCCTTAAAACATCCCAATTGCTCTTTTTGGCTGTCCAACTAATTTAGGCATTCTTCTATAAAACCACATCTCCGGTGCTTCCAGGGATTTTTTCACCTTGTTAATAATTGTCCAGGACTCGCAGCTGTATGTTAAAACTTATTCTATGTAACATGCAAGAACTCTTTTCCTGACTTGCAAGGACAGTGACTTATTGCACAAAACCATTTGACAGAATGCAGTTTTTGCTTGTCCTATTCTACTATCTCAGTGACGCATCTTTCATCTGATGTTATCCATGTGCCTAGATACCTGAATATCTGCACTTGCCCCAAAATAATGTCCTGTACTTAATTGCACAGTTAGGTACACTATGTGTCTTTGATATCACCATAACTTTTGTCATTCTATTATTCAAACTAAGGCACCTTCTTTCATTTTCAACGACCACTGTATCTATCAAAATAAAATCCAAGATATGTTCAGTTTGTGTACATTTAATGTAAAAGGATACTTCGAATGTCTGATCTGGTTGCTCGACGCCACCGCTGTCTAAAGTATAAAGGTACCTGAAAGTAAATAAATATATAAAATAAATATAGACACATATATACCACTCATGAACATGCCAAGTTGGCCTACTGAAAGCTAATTTACCTCATTGCAACATTGTTAATGGATAGTATATGCAGAACTCCTTTCCAAACTATTTAAAAAGGCAGTGACCAGAGAACGCATATACACTTTGATTTATAGTTTTCATAGCCCATATTTTTATTTACCTTGCATATATAAACACACATACTTCTTCTTCTTCTGCACTCATCCGGATTTTTTTTTCTCGGATGTGACTGCGTTGTGCTTGTTTACAGCAAAGCTGCGTTCTTGCGCCATTAGGCCGACACATCCGACTTCTGCGGGCATTTGTTGACCGGGTTAACCTTCCCGGAAACACATACAAAAACATACACACATGCATAATACATACATTCACTCATTCAGTAGCATGTCCTTTGCAGATGTCCTGCGCCCGATACACCCATCTGGAGATCGTTTGCCACATCCTGCACCCATACGTACATACACAAGCACTTTCAAAACTACAGCGTCGCTCTTTATAATGAGCAAACATGTAATCAGAATAAAATCAATGTTAATGTTGGTTGCCACAAGGAGAAAATCTAGATTAAGTATCCAAAAGAATACATTTAAACAACACCAAATGCAACTCTTCCCTTCATATGTTGTTACACGAATGCTCTCCTATAAGGAGCCAAAATATTGAACTTGCCTCTGATTTCTTTCATTAACTATCGTTTCCCAGCGACTCTAGAACAACTGCATTTGACTGATTTTGTTTCCACAAAACAGAACCAATTCTTTATCGCCATGGCTCCAATATTTCAATTCACCTTTCCTTTCCAATTATTTGCTCACTGTCCTAGTTTCTGGACGACATATAGCAGTAGTGTTTAACAGACAAAGCCCCCCCCCCCCTAGATGTTAATGTGTTTACTTCTGTCTTTATTGTTCTTAATTAAAAAGTTTGACCATTTCTATTTTCCTCCTTATCTCTATTTCACTTCCACCACCATATGCTATTGCATGTCCGAGATAGGCAGAACATGCTACTTGTTCTTATATTTCTGCCCCATTTACTAAGACATTAATTTATAAAGATGAAAATTCTCAAACAATAAATCAATAACACACAAACAAACCAAGTCATACACATGCTGTCCCATACAACATGTTCCCATCAATAGCTACGTTTTAAATGCTGAAAAATCAACAGCCTCTTATCGACCAGATATGAACCCAGTTTGCAACATTACAGATCAATCAATCTCTTCAAGCATCTTGCCGCAACTCAGCATTTCCCATTATATCCATCAAAAAATCAATAACAATACCCGTTGCCACAGTGAATAATATTTATTCAGTTTCTATTCTGGAAAAAAAAAAGCTCTTTGGAAATACATTAACTTGCATATTTCTGCAACTATTCACTAACTGAGGCTTTTTTTTTTATAATGCAAATATTGTAAATTAAAACATTCAAATTGAAGTAAAATTGTAAACATCTGATTAAAAAAACATTCCAAATAATATACTGTGCATTTAATGTAATATACCCTTTTAAGGGATTGGGTATATGGTGCTAACCTCACATTTGTATAGATCAATCAGCACTTGATAGTGCTGTGGTCAGTATCACAATGACCGCCTGTACTTTCCAGGACATTATGGTACCCATGTTAGGCTGGCATGATATGAGAAACCTGGTTACATATTTTTTAAACAAATCTGCCTCGATGGGGATTTTAACACGTGACGACCATACAGGCAGGCAAGCTAGCCACCACATTAGCACATCCCCCCCCCCCCCCACATATTTAAAATAATGGTGTTCAATAGGGATTGCTCTGGTTTACCAAGACTGGAAGCTGGGTCAAATCCCCAATAGAAAAAGGCTTATTTTTTACCCAACTTGTACAGCTCTAAGGTGCCTCACCAAATGAGTGCAGGATCATGGTCAGAATTGTGTTTAAAAATAAGTAGCAAGAAAGGGGACTGGTCACCTGTCAGCCTAGAATATATGACTAACACACCACACCGCAACAGCAGTATCAACCACGGAAATACTGTTTCTAAACTATCTGGAAACTTCCTAGACACATACACACATACCAGTCATAACCGTTCACATACAAAGAGTATGACTGAAATGACTACAATCTACACAATATAAGAATATGCAGTAACTCACCAGCAATCCTTGTTCATACGTCCCATCACATATGCAGCACCATCTATAGATGAAAACAAAAACCAACTTCCATGACATTACACAAACATAACAACATTATCACATATGCGTGTCTAAAAACTGTCTAAACGATAAGGCACCCAAAGTGTAACAACTCTTTTGCTGGCACAGACTGCTGTTAGACAAAGAATGTTGCTGATTACCTAGTCATTCACTGATTAATATAAGTACGTTATAAAGACATTTGTTTTTAATGGCTAGCTATGCCAGTCCTAAAGAAAAGATTCAGTATGCAATGTCACAACACATTTTCTTATGTTACTTGAATGCAAAAGTAAACACCACAACATGACTGCAGTAGCACACTAATGGTGGGTATGATGACAATTCGCTTCGCTTTATTAATACACGACTACAATAGCACATTGTCTGTGAATGTGGTGACCTGGGATTACTCTGTACTACCAATATTATAGTGCCTACATCCTGTTTGTCACAATCATATCCCATTTCTGCTACTCACTTGAATTTGTATTTTAGATGACAAATAATGATTTCCTCAACCTAGTCTAAGATTTCATTCATGCAATTTCTATTTTTAGGTCAAGTCCATATAGGGCATTGTGGCAAGCACATATTTCTATTACTGGTACTATTGCTGTGGTATATGATCATCAGTTCCCTTCAATTAAATTATGTTCATTTTCTTAGACTGTCACATGGAATACAACAACTTATTTATAACCCTTCAAACATTACATTAATAATGTCCATAGAAAGCAGCGAACAACTTGAAGTTGTTGACATCAAGTTTGTTTTAGTGGGTGTAGGCCAAAATAGTTTTCTTTGTTCTGCATAGGTTGGACACTCTTTTTTTGCATATCCTCTTTACAGGACATTGCTGTCAACACAAGCACTGCTGCTGTTGTCTTGGCAAGTACACGGTCAGTAGTTTGCCATTGCTTTCTGAACAACCGGCTCCAATACCATCACGTTAAAACTCAATCAGTACGACACGGTCTATATTGGACACTCCTGCAACAAACGTTAAGCTGTCATTTTACAGCCTCCACAATTACTCTTCAGTATCCCTGAGCAGTCATGCGCTAAAGATGTAATGAGCCACAGGTTTGACAAAACAGTGCAACATCACTGGAATACAATAATATATGCTAACAATAGTTCTACTCTTAATGATGAATGCAAGTATTCAATGGTATTTTGTATCTTGTTACAACCGACAGCTCTATAAAGATACATGTAATTAATATTGCAAACATTCAGGTGTTTCGCTGTTATTAAAATACGTAGATGGCTGGCTTTTGGCATAAGAGCAAGATTTTATCCTGAAACTTAGGTGATTGTGTGAGAAAGCAAACCATGACCACCCCGACACTGGCATGGTCCATGATGATGAAAGAAATACAGATCCCGTAAAACTAATTGTGATTACAATAAAGTATAAAGAATGAAATTAAATGAGTAGCTTACGTGCAAACATTTGATCAAGATGATCAACTTCCTTGTCAAATGATTGGTGCAGGAAGTGTTGCAGTTCAGGCCGAGCAAAATTCTTGCGTGAGTAGAATATGTCCTGGTTGCGAACAAAAGTAATTAAATGAGCAAACATATGTAGATTTATCAAACTCAACACAAATCATCCGCCTATGTGCTTAAACCAACCACTATCTTGACAGTTAATAGCAATTACATATAACATAATGCAACTGTAAGAATACAGGTTTTGGCAACTGCCCAGATGTATCAAATATTATTTACATGTAAGATTAAGTGACTAGCTCCCTTCCTTGCCAAACTGTGCTGGTGAGTGCACCACCCAGCATAACTCCCGACACTACCACAATGATGTGCAACACTATGGATGTCGCAAATAATATGTCCGTTGAGCAACAGTAGACAGACTATCACATGCCACCATTCTTGAATATAGTTTTAAATATTTATTGTCATACACAAGTTAAACGCCAATGCCATTACATTGAACATTTTCCCCAAGGATTCAAATTTACTAGAAAGATGCCAGCATTAATAAAAAGGCAAGCATAAAAGGTGTTTGTGAATCCCCTGGTAGTCATGTTGCTTGAATGCCTCCAAAAGGGCTTTCACCTATCAGCTTAGGGATGGTTTAGACTTTTCTCCTGAAATCTGCAGAGAGACATAATTCCAGATACATATGCAGAGAGGTATATTAGGTTGTAAGTAGGTCATGATTCAGAACAGTATGTATGGGTTGGCTGCCATTAGGCATTTTTCACCTGAGTATTAGGCAAATCAGTGTCAACTGCAACCGAATGCCCAGACAGAATGCAAACATAACAGAATATGTCAAAGAACTGCAAAATCCAGTTAAACCATTTACAGTGGTATTAAAGATATGAACGAAAACAACAAGCACATCTGTGCAGTATTAAAATATAGATAATCTTTGCTGCCAAGCTGCTCCAACATCCAAGGATCAATACAGATTTTGATTTTATCCAATTATACTGATTTTAAATTGCATGTCCTTTGCAATCACATCAAACCACTATTAGTATTTAGTTTTTTTACGTTCAATAGTTTGCCATAGCTTTCTGAATGATAAGAGACCATTTAAGTCCAACCGATCAAGGTGTGGAACTCAACCCACTACACTACCATCAGACAAGTTTAAACTTGACAAACCTCTCAGCAACACCAACCTCCTTTAGTTTAGAATTGCATATATACAGCCAGGATGGTTAACCTGATCAACAAATGCCTGAACAGGTTGGATGTGTCGCCGAAAGGTGTAAATATCACATCTCTGCTGTAAACAGGTGCAGCACAATTACGTCTAAAATAATATTCCAGACGAACACAAAAGAAGTATATATACAGGAAAGTGGGCTACTGTAAATATTCAAGCTCACTGTTTAACATATCTATCTCATGCAACACAAACTGGAAATGTATCACCTGAATCACAACATGGACATTACATTTATATATCTAAAAGTCGCTTAAAAGTCGACAGGGTCGACTTCAGTGCACCGGGTTGTATCCCACATGGCTCGGCCTCTTTCCGCAGCATGGAAAGTGTCGCACAAAGCACGGACTCCGTAGCTCTAGCAATGAGCCACAGGAGTCTCCAAAAAATTTCACCCGTGGACCGAAAGGCGCGGCCCTGAATCGAAACCACAACCTTCAGATCCCAGGTCAAACGGCTTGACCACTTCGCCAAGGAGACCCCGACATTTATATATATATGGTTGCTTGTAATGAAAACAAACAATAGACATAAGAATGTGGAAATAACACTAAAAATAGTGAACAAACAAAAATTACAATGAAGACAGACAAATGAATGTACAAGCTCTAAACAAAACAGACTTACAGCCACTGTATCAAATCCACATTCTCTTTTAACAAGTTGAATCAAGCTCTTGACAGCAAAAAGCAAAGTGGTAGTCCCACATGTCTTCAGAATGAATCTGTTCTTGGTCACAAACATGCTGCTCTCACTGTGAACAAGAGAATGTGTTATTAAGTGTTAGGCGGTCACACGAGTGCAACATCTAGCAATTTACATACAACTTCCTGACCCATGAAAAACTGCTGCTGGGACAGGAAATAATCTCAATAACTAGAGAATTTGGTCAGGCTATTCGTACTGTGTCAGGCCTCACTGCACAAGTGTGATCCAGGGGTAGATTTCAAACTGGGTCAGGCCTCTCATACTGCACATGTGGAATTCGGAGGCAGTTTTTTTTTTTTTTAAATCGCTCGCTCGCTTAGAACTCAAGCGTAGTCCATAGACATCAATTCTAGTAGGGCTGGACTGAATTTTCATGTGGATTAGTTTTCACCTATTAAAAGTGCCCCTCGCCATCAGGCAAACCCACTCAAGACTTCAGAGATACTTGTAATTAACGTTCCCAAGTCAAGGACGATTGGTCAAAATTTTAGTCAAGCTGTCTGGTGTAGGGATTGAACCCCTTACCTTGGCATCAGCACACCAGATGTTTAAGAACATGTGTTCTTATCCATTCGGCCATGCTGACCTGTACACTGTTATGTGACGGATGGGTCTCATATTGGTCATGTCTTTCACACTGCACAAGGGCGGTGCAGAAGTACTGTTGTGCCAGGGTCCTGTACCAAGCTGATCAAAATCTTCACAGCCATATGAGGCATCCTGGGTAGACACTGGCTATTGAAGGAAGGACTGGGCATGGTCTTAACTGAATACTGCTATCTTGTCATGCTACAAAGAATCACAGCAGTCCCCATGATGAAAGTAGGCGAATCAGCACCCAATGTATTCTCAGAATGAGTGGTACAATTAAGAGTGAGCAGCTTGAATCAACAGGGTTCTACAACAAATACACACAAGTTCTATCAAGAACTTAGTCATGATCACAGGTGTCAGTCCAGTGAACTTATATGGTGACAGTATTGCTGATTTTGTGCCAACAATTTCAGCTTTCTCATCTTAAATATTTCAAATGATATGTTTCTTCCTCCCATGCATTCAGAGCTTCTCTATTAAAAACACATGTTTATGAAACTTCGCTGTTCCCCAAAATTCATCATCATGTGTCCTGCCAACAAGCGTGGGCGGTCATGTTTCGCAATCTCACATCATCACCATAGTTGTGGATCAGCTCTGTGTTCCTGTCTCTGCCATACCACGTGGCCAAGCAATCCAGGTATTTAATGCTCTGCTTACCCCTTGTTCTTGTCCTCTCAATTTTGCCAGTTGTCATCAAGTTATCCAATTTATCTCTTCTCATAAAATTTAGTTGCATGTCCTTCACAGGACGTAGCAGTCAACCCCAGCATATTCGCTGTTCGTGATTTCTGGGCAAATTTTACGTTCAGTAGTTCTCTTCTCATAAGATATCCAAAAAGATTGTGACTGTCTAATCACTCACACTAATAACTGTCTAATTTCTCTAATCAGTTTACTGTTTTCATGTTTCTTGAAGGCTTGGTCATTAGTTTTTCTAACTATCTATGGTATTCTTTTTATTTTCCTTAGAAACCACATTTCCACAGCCATCAGATGTTTTTCAGCTTGACTGCTCATTGTCCACGCTTCACATCCATACAAAAGTACAGGTTCTATGTAGCACTTCAACATTCTTTTACTCGTTACAAATGGCATCTTTTTATTGGTAAGTATGTTTTACATCTTGCAAAAGACTACCTTCACCATAGCTATTCTTGTTCTAATCTCTTCAAGGCATATCCCATGACGGTTCCGAGATAATTTACTGATTCACTTCCCCAAATTAGTTAATTACCAATATGCACTTGAATACTTAGAAAATATTCAAGATAAAGTTAAGAACTACAGCAAAGCAGGTGTTATAAGAAATTAATTAAATAAATAATGTACGCGCAACAATTGATTACAATCTTACCTAAGTACGTAAGAGTCCATGCTTTCATCTTTCAATGAGCTGATGATTTCACATTTCACCAGCTTCAGCAACTTTTCCCAGTCTTTCCTGCAATCACCCAAAGAATTAAATTTAGGAATGCAAGAATGAAAATAACCCCAAAGAAAGTTAAAATATATGTACAAACAAGCAGCCAAATAAGTAATTATGTATTAGTGCTTCACAATATGAGGATATTCATCACAAACAAGGATACATTTTGTTCAATTTATAACACAAATTTCAAATAAAATGTCAGGATTATTGAGGAAAGGGCAAAAGAAAGATGGCCTAGCATGAAAAGATATTAACAAATGAAGTAACACCACCAGAAAATTAATGCGGCGAGACATGCTAACCTCTAATAGTTAGCAAACAACTTTGGGTTAAAAAACAAATATAGAAATGTAAGTTCACACAATCAGGTGTTATGTTTTCCACAATGAAGGTTGACAGCAATGGATTCCAACATTCTTGTCTCTTGCCCTTGTACACAATGGCAGACATATTAGTCCATCTCTAGATGTTATTTTCACACCCGTATTGCTGTCTACTTCTAGTATGCCCACCTTCACCTCTACTCTCCAGTACAGTTTCCTCAATGGTACTTAGAGTTTAGCTTTCACTTTTGTTTATGCCAAAAGGTTTGCCTTGATTTGTTGCATTTCGGGCAAGTACACATCACTGCATAGTGATCCACTGCATAGTGAAATTAGGAAGGTGAAGGGCAGCAGGTTAAAAAGGACGGTCGTGGATGGGTCAAGCCGAAGACATTCTTCAACAGGTGTGTTCACTTGAGGACTTAGAACCTGGCGAGGAGTGGGTGCAAGTGCCAAAAGATTTCTGCACATCCTATTCAGTTTGCATCCAACTAGATAGAAAATGCAGACAAGAAAATCCGGCTGCTGTTGAGGCTGAAGTACAAGCGTTGATTTTTGAGAATTCGCTAGACGGTGACGCGGTCATCTACACAGATGGGTCGGTCGTCCAACATGTGAGAAGCTCATGGGCCTTTACAGCTCGTGCCGGAGGGAGAATTGTGAAGGAGGACTCGGGTGCTTTCACTGAAACCACAAGTAGCCTGACCATGGAAGTCATGGCAGTAAGTAAAGCAATAACATGGCTCGAGACACAGACATTCACTAGGGCGTGTTTCCTTAGCGACTCAATGAACATGATCAAGAGGATAGAGGAGGGGTCGATCCGAAGAGAATGGTTGCTGCCTCTGGAGCGGCCTCGGCTGGCAAAGATTAGTTTCATCTTCGTGCCAGGGCATGCAGGAGTACAAGGAAATGAGCGGGCTGACAAGCTCGCAGGTGAGGCTACTGTGGAGGGCGGACGCGCCATGGACCAGGCTGACATTCTGAATGCTCTACGAGAAGTAAGACTTTTGCGAGAACCAAGTGATGACTGTGAATCTACAACAATGGCCAGACTGCGAGAGCAGCAAATTAAAAGAGGGGTGGCCAAACAAGAACACTACGCAGGAAGCCAAAGAAGATTGATAAACCAACACAGAACTGGCGTCGTTAGCCGCTACACGTTGCGGGATTTGCAGAGGAGGGGATCCGAGCACTTATGGACTGAATGGTTCGATGTGCAATGAGGATGATCTGTCGACTAACTAACTAACTAACACATCACTGATTTGCTATCTTAAAATGTGTATACATGTAGCTGAGAAACTGACTGTTTCCTGCTCCGATATGCCATAAGATGGTTATCATCTTAGGCTGGTGTTGGTGACTTTCTAAAATACTGTTCATATTATTGTTATATAGGCTCACCCTACTTGAATGAGATATATTTGACTAAAATATTTTTCTCAACATTTCCCATATGCACTTAATGCTGAAGTTCTTCTGTCACCATGTTTCTTTTATGGATATTTTTTGGTTGTATTTGCATCACTCACCAGTGCAATAAAGGCATCTTAAATAGTAAAATATTTACCGTATTATTATGGTTACAATTGTATGAATCATGACTGGTAACTTTTTAAAGCTATATTAAACAAGGTGGTGACAAGGAACAACTCAGCTTTCTGTTATTGCTGCACTGAAGATGGATAAAGGGAATCCATGTGGGCAATACATGAGTTTGGCGCATGAGGGAAGTGATCACAGCTGTTGGAGTGGAGAATCATGTATGAAACTGGTTGCAATGAACACTGACAAGGATGCTTCTGAAATGTAGCTATCCAGCTCGCAACAATGATGATCATTATGTAACCCCATTGTCTTCATCTGGAAGAGACCATGACTTTATGAACTGCCAAGTGTACAGGCATTAAACAAGCTGCATAATGCCTCAGAGATTTGAAAAGCTGTTCTAGTGTGCTGTGGTGTTATCCACATCAGTATTATAGCCATCAAGGATTTCCTCTGAAAAAGGATGTAACTTTTTCAATATTGAGGTTCTTAAATTTTATTTAAAAAACCTTTTCAGTCATACTGCCTAATGAAAGCAAACTGTTAAAATTTAATTCCAGCTATTGGCATTATGACAGCAGCTATTTTAGCATAGCAATGGGAGTAGTAAGAAAATAAACCTTTCTAAAAACATTATGGTGCATTTGGCATATGATTAAAAGTTAGTTGCATATCCTTTACAGAATGTTGCAGGCAACACCAGCATTTTTTTGCTGTTGTGATCTCTTGGTAAGTTTATGTTCAGTAGTTTACCACTGCTTTCTGAACAACCAGCGCCCTTACCATTTCAACAACAACAACAAAACGCAACGCAGTCTGCTGCCAAATCGTACGCAGCTGTGTTTTGAACGTGGGTATGCGGGATCACAAACCACGTCCGCAACCTCTTTTCCACAGAGCCGGTGGGCATATGGTGCTACACCTACATCTGTATAGACCAATCAGCACTTGGCGAGTGATGTGGTTCAAACCACGCCAGCTGCCATTACTTCCCTAGACATTTCCTGGCACCAGTTTTAGGCGGGGTGGACCTAAGAATCTTGTTTATACTTCCCGATGTGGATTCGAACTCTTGACTATCAGACTGGAAATAAGCATCTAGCCACTATACTATATAGGCTTCCAAAGGAGGGAGAGGATATTTAAAACACACGGGCAGGCAGTGGTACTGTAAATGTTGCCCACAGGAAGATGGTTTAATATTCCTTGGGAAAATGTTTAGAACACGAGCATCGATATTTGAGTGGCAGCAAAACCAACAGAATAAACTAAAAGATGGACATAAGCATTCATAAATTATCAAACTATCTGTCAGTAAGTATCAAACTGTATTACATTGCCAAAACAAAACATAAAACCAAATAAGCATGAAATTCAAGTAGTGATGTAAGCTCTCTTGAAACTACAAAATAAGAAGACCTCACACACCCTAGACTATGGATTTAGGTGGCTAGCTGCCATCCTTTCTTTCCTTAACAATTCGCAACAGATTGTGAAGCTATCCAGCACCCTTGTTATAAGCCGGATTACACCCACAGCTGCATTAGAAGAATAATGCTGTCAATGATGGGAATCACCTAGGATCACTATTGTGGTAAAGAAAGTAAGTCCACAAGGGGTTTAAAAGCCATTAAGAATGACTACATTGCACTCAGGTATGATCCCATATAACAATATTTGTAGAGTGGTTATCCGCCTGCTGAAAGCATCACACAGAGTACGACCTCTGCAGCTCCGACGACAAAACCCCCATGGGTCCCTGAAAAGACGGCATTTGACAACTGAATGCTGCAGTCTGAAAACGACGAACCCACAACATTCTGAGCACAGGGCACAAAGCATAACACTTTACCATGAAACCCCTTAAGAAGCTCCAGATCGGTTAACTACTGCTAAATGTGTCGCACAGAGCACAAACTTCTTAGCCCCGGCAATGACCTCCATCATCATCAAGTGCCCTGCCAGCTGAAATAGGCATTCATGTCTCTTCACAGATCTCGGTCTTTGGTGTTCTGGATCAACTCTGATGCTGATATTCCTCCATGTCAGTCTAAATCCATCCAGCAGCATTTATCTTGGTCAGCCTGTCCTCCTTCCCCTCGATTTTTCCAGTCATCACCAAGTTCTCCAATGCCTCTCTTCTTATTGTATGAGCAAAGAAAGTTGTCCATCTTTCTTATTGTTGATTCTATTTTCTAATTTTCTAATTGTAAATATCAGCCTTCAATCATTGATTTCTATCCAAACAAGGTTGAATATAATGTTCTAGTTTTAATAGCCTCTTTCAAGCAATCGTTATTAGTTACTCTGACAGTCTAAGGAATTTGTAACATGCGTGACCTCCAGGAACCTAAAAAACTGCACTTCTGAACCATATTAAGTCCCAAAACAAACCTACAACCTCTTGAGCTTGAGACAGACTGACCACCTGCTATGGAGACTCAGTAAATGCTAACGAATAAGCTACCAGGGTTTCTAAACATTTTTTTTTCCATCTGGTTATTTTTTGGGAAGCAGAATGTGAACACCAACATTCTCTACACAAAATGAAGTGAACATTATAATTGCACCGCTGAAAAATGTATTCCTAAATAGATCTCATCACACCATGATTAATTTTCTGAAGAGCTTTCCTCTCTTCAAGTGTTCATATACTGGCAAATGTCATGGTCAAATACTTCAAATTTTTACTAGACTATAACCAAGAGAAACAAAAGCAATTTGGTCAGTTAAATGACCACAAATGCAATCACACTATCGTTGATAATTGTAAATATCAGCCTTCAATCACTGATTTATATCCAACTATAATAGTTAAAATTATACTAAAGTGTTGCTCCATCAACAAATAAGTAAACATAGAGACAAAAGTAAATCATAGTGACTATTCGCAATGGAATTGCGAATAGAAAACAATTATATTCGCAATGGAAGTAGGTCATGTGATTATTCGTATGCGTGTTTCCATATTACAATATTTTGTTGATCTATTAACGTGTCCTCAGTAGCATAGTGGTTAGTGTCTCCGCCTGGTACACGGGAGCTTGAGGACCGATTCCCCGCCAAGGAGGCAACATTTTTTTCCCTTCATTTTCAGGAATTAGGTGACACCAATGCTAGTCTGATGATTTTGCTTTAGGCATGTTTTCTACAGATTTTGTGTATTAGGTGTTGTTTATCTTGCTGCACAAGAACCTGCGCACTTGTCTTTCTGTTCTTATCTGTCCTCTACTTTTGTTGTCTTGGGAAAGGCGCTTAGCCATCCGAACGAGTTCTCTCTCTCTCTCTCTCTCTCTCGCTTTAAGTCTCAATCTCCCACCTCTCTCTTTCTTGTCTTTACCATTCTTTAATGTCTTTCAATACATCTTTCTCATATCTCTGTCTCTCACTATCTTCGTTATCTATCACTCTCCTCTCTCTTTTCGGAAAGCCTGGTGTTTGAATTGCTTAATCATGTCTCTCTGAGGTGAAGCATATTACTGGAGGCCATAGAAAGTGTCAAATTTAGAGAATCATCACTGCTGCGATATTATCAGGACATAAATAGTAGGACGGTAACGTAAACAAACATGGATGCCTGGTAACAGTAAGTGTACAGAAACGAAAGTTATCAATTCTTGAATTCGCCTGGGGACACAATTATTTGTAGGGATCGTTATTTGTATTGGGGATACCTGCTCTGAAAAATTATTTTTGATATTTAAACAGGACTAACGTAATGTAAAAATAAAATGGGATGCCAAAAGAACGGACAGAAGTAAGAAGAAGAGTGGTTCATTAAAAAATACGGAGAATTCGGCAGAATCAAACTCGCAACAGTGAACATTCCTATGTAAATTAACCACCTTTTTAGACTTCTTAATGACCCTAACTAAAATTGACTAGTGAGCAGACGCTGTGACATGTTTGTTACTTCCCGCAATTCGATTGCAAATATAATTTTTTCTATTCACAATTCCATTGCGAATAGAGCCTCCCAAAGTAAATAGGCAGCTTAAATGCAAACAATGACATAGCTGATTGCAGCAAGCCCACAATGCAAGTTACATGAAACTAGGATTCCAGGGATCAAAACCAAAATAAAAAATAGTTTCATAATTATAAAGAATAGGAGATTTCATAATTCTCTCTTAACAAGAATAATATATAGCCACTTGTCACCTCCCATTTGGGCAGAAGGATGATATATCACCAGACTAAGCATCATGTTATTTGGTTTTCTTTCGTGGTATCTTCCACAATTTCAACGGACGCTTAGTTTGTGAACTAAACTTTACATTATTACAATAATTGTTTTGATATTACATTACAATACTTGTTTTTTGTACCATGTCAATGTCTGTCCAAACCTAGTTTTTGTTTGGCAACTGAATCAGTTATTTCATAATTCTTTCTATTTTCTCATTAAAATGTTCGTTCATGCTGCAGTGAGGACAATTTTCTACACTTTAGACATTTCTGATCAAAGGGTAATATTAAATTAAGAATTCTTTTTTTTTTTAAATTAGCATTCTTGGGTCTATTTGAAACTAATTTTCTGGAACCTTCCATGTTTACAAAACCAAGTATTTACAGCCAGAATTTCGACTTGACTTGCTACCACACTAGTTTTGACCATTTAAATATAATTAATATACTCCCATAACCACAGAACATATAATATACTCCTAAAACCACAGATAATATACTTTCAAGGAGCTAATAGCTAAGAAAGATTTAATTATTACATAAATTGCACTCTACCCACTACGGGCAAAACCCACACACCCAACACGTGACGACACTCGACACCTCAAAGACATTTCACCTGATATTTAAACTAAAGTACAGAAGTTAGAAAGGACTGGCTCTAATCTAATGTTGGAACTCGTGTTGCCGGCACATGGGTAATTATTTTTCTTAATTAAACAAAGTTTAACGGGTAAGGCACATGAGTCATCTTACAGTTTTTACTAATATCTTGAAAACAAAAATCAATTCGGTAACAAGTCAAGACGAGACGTCATTCGTAATTCACCTTCGAAATAAACGATGCTTCAGTTAAAAGAAAGTGCGTAATTAAGAAACCGACTTCACCGGTGTCCACTGTTTATATGAGCGGCGGTTTCATGTTTTAAGTGAAAATTGTAAAGATGTGAACACTAACAAAACAACAAATGTATTTTCTACGTATATGAAGTCGCAATTGTTTCAGGAATTTAAACTCAGCTGTCCATTCCCGGCTGAACATTTCGCTACTTTCCCCGTCTGCTGTCTGTGACACGTGATCCGTTATATATAATTAGGCGATTTCTAGCAAGTACAGAACAGATACAAACACCTTTCCTATGTCACTCACCTGTCAATTGTCCTCAAATCACAACTTGAATCATTGCTTGACGAAGTGAACCACACTTCAAGTAATTTTTCCGTCCCCTCAAAGAAATGCTGTCCAGCGGCAGCAGCCATGGCAATTGGTCGTGTAAGATCAATGACAGTGTCTGCAGGAATCTGTTTTATAAGCTCGCCATAAATTGGCCAGGTTTCTGCCACATCTCCAACGCAATCTCTAATCTGTTCTGCTTAACGCTACCAGTCCAGTTAAATTACATTTATAAAAATTAAATTTTTTTACATTTAATTAATTATATGATAATAAGTGTTTATTATTCATAAAAAATGTTAACAGAACGTTTAAAGTGACAAAATCTTACAAATTTTTAATGACACAATAAAGCCCAAACCGGCATATAATCCAGCTGACAAAAAATTGCTGCCTTGAAAAATATCATATGGACAAGCTCTCATTGACTGCGATAAGAGCATGGGACAATAGGGCAATAGTCTGATAGTGGAAGCAATTGGCCTTGACAGCATAGTGCAGCATAGTACGTTTTGTTTTAGTGGTTGGGTGAATAATCTGCTGCTTTTTTATGCTTCGTGATTAATAAAAATACAGCCAAGTATTATTTCTATATTACTCAATCTTCGATTGTTTTAAATAACAAACCTCACGAGAAAATGTAAGTGAAATTTGAACTACGCCATTTGTTGATTCTGGAAGGAGTAATTTATACGGTCTTGCTTGTTTTCCCCCGTTTCTCTTTGTACCATAAACATGCACCGAGACAGGATGTCTTTTACGGTCCTTTATTTGTTGTCAGCAATTTAAAACAAAATGCAGCCCAATGACATCTCAAGCAAATCGTCTCTCTCTCTTTCTCTCTCTCTCTCTCTCTCTCTCTCTCTCTCTCTCTCTCTCTCTCACTCACTCTGTCTCTGTGTGTCCTTCTGTCCCCTGTTTCTTTGTGTGTGTGTCTGTCTCGCTGTGTCCCTCTGTCTGTTCTTGTTTCTGTTTCTCTCTCTCTCTTTCTCTCTCTTTCTCTCTCTCTCTCTCTCTCTCTCTCTCTCTCTCTGTGTGTGTGTGTGTGTGTGTCTAAAGCTCTGCCCCATCTGTCCCTAGCTCTCACTGGCTATCTCACTCTGTTCCTGCATCTCTCTTAATCCCTCAATCTATGCCCCTCTGTGGTTCACTCTCATTATCACTCTCTCTCTCTCTCCATTCTCCTCCCTTCCCCCCTCTCTCTCTCTCTCTCTCTCTCTCTCTCTCTCTCTCTCTCTTCTCTTATACACATAAGTATATATGTTTAGTGCATAGTGCGTATCTGTATGTTATGTAGAAATCATGTCACAGATCTGAATACATGAATGATCGCTAAAGCATTTAGATTCTAGCGGGTTCATGAAAATGACAAACTGGTTACACCCATTTCTATTTTCTGCAAATAAAACATTGAAGAATTTCACACTACAACAAAAGTGGAACTAAAGCGCAAATATTTGTCTAGTCATCCGATAGCATTGTTAAGCCTTGACCTTTTCAATAAAAGGTTAAATGGCAAATAGAAAAGTATGGTTACAGGAAATGATGTGTGTGTGTCTACGCGCGTGTGAGCGTGTTTGCGTGTGTGTGTAGCGTGAGGCGACTGTCTGTGTGTGTGTGTGTGTGTGTGTGTGTGTGTGTGTGTGCGTGCGTGCGTGCGTGTGTGTGTGTTTTTTTTCTCCAACTAACAGGAACGCACAAAATAAGTCCTAACTGTTAGCGGAGGAGCTAACAAATAATATTTACTTTAGTCATCTTGCTGCCAGCCGGGTGAATATGGGTTTGACTTGGTTCGACTTGCATCGGGATAGATTCGTTTCTAAAATTGTCCTGGGTTCTCAGCTCGACCCAGTCTAAAACGGGTTCCAGGAAATATCTTGGCAAGTAAAGGCAATACTGGTATCACTATGGAGTGCCGATTGGTCTATACAAATATTATTCTAGCACCATATGCCTAAATGACCTTAAAGGCGCGTACAAGGGTACTGTATTTATATTTTTGTACTGCTTTTAGTACACTGATTACCAACAACGGTGATACAATGAAATAAATTAAACGACGACTATCAATTGCTCTTCAAAGATTAAAACAACTGAATAAATTATGGAATGATACAGACAGAACTACAAAAATTTATATTTTTAAGCGCATGCATCTTTCCCATTGCAACATACGCCTGTGAGACCTGGACACTTAGTAAACAAGCTGACCAGCGCATACATGCCTTTGAATATAAATGTTACAGACGAATTCTAAGAATAGCTTGGGTAAAGAAAAGAGCACATGCATACTTCAAGAGCTGAATATTGAAGAAGGCTGGCTATTAAAGACGATAAAACAAAGAAATTTTAAATATTTTGGTCACTTGAAACGTCACGAAAGTTTGGAGAGAACAATAACTGGAGGGGTATATGCCTGGGAAGAGAGGAAGAGGAAGGCCAAAGAGAAGATGGGTGCAGGATGTGGGGATGATCTCCAGATGGGTGTATCGGACGCGGGACATCTTGCTTATGATCGAGAGGTTTTCCAGAAGGTTGTTATGGGAGCGAGGTTCTGCAAAGGACATGCTACTGAATGAATGAATGAATGAATGAATGAATGCATGAATGAATGAATGAATGAATGAATGAATGAATGAATGAATGAATGAATGAATGAATGAACTGCTTTTAGTTAAGACCCACCCTGGCAGAGTGGTTAGTGAGCTTGGTTAGCAAGTATTGGTCCTAGTTCTTGTATGTTAATAAAAAAAAAGACGTTGCATATCCTTTACAAGACGTAGCAGTCAAATCCGGTATTCGTTGGACTGTACGTGATTCCTGGGCAAGTTTACGCTTAGTAGTTTGCCATTGCTTTCTGAACAATCAGCACTCATACAATTACATAGAAACTAACGCAAGGCAGTATGCTTCCAAATCGCCCGAAGTTGTGTTTAGAAACGCGGTATGCGGGAATTCGAATTGAGCCAGTAATCCCTTCCCCACACAGTCGTTCTTTTATGAGCTATGCGCTTATGCCGTACCGACAAGTCCTTAAATTATCGTGGACCAAGAAGAATAGAAATATTTTGCAAGATTTGAACATCAAAGAGAACTGGCTTACATAATTAATGTCTTGTCTCTAAATTGAATCCACCCATCCATCCATCATGAGCCATGCCGATAACTGAATCACTTAGGCCATATTAAACGACACTATTTTTATAGTTATATTTTCATGTAGTGTTTTTCGTGTACAGTGCATTTACAAATGTTTTCCCTCGTTCAATTATTTTTGTTTTTGTTTTTGTGTGAAAAGTATCTGTTGCATGCATTGTTATAAAAAAAAGTTTCCTGCCGTCTTATATTTACTCCCAACCAAGAAATATGTCTTTAATAGGTCCAAATGCAACTGAAATCATGGAAAACGGTGAAATGTCTTGGATGCTGTGGCGAAAATGTTTTGAATTTACGCTAACAAACTGGTTTTACAGTAATGCACATCAATATGGGGAACGACGCAAGGCACCTCTGAACACTTCAGTTCCACTAGGTGACGTGCTTCTCATAAGGAAATTCCCGTGCACCACGGAGAATATTCATGATTGAACACGGACGCTTCCATGTGAAGATGTAATATATGTCTTAATATGCACTTCCTCTCTGACCCGTAAATTATATGCCGCATAAAAACAAAAATAAAGATCTGCTGTACAATCCCCAGCACGTCACCTAGTGGAACGGAAGTGTTCAGAGGTGCTTTGCATGGAGAGAATTGGAGGGAAAAGAATGGCGCCTGGAAGAAGATGCATCGATAGATCAGCATGAAGACGGACACACGACATTTCAGAACCCGTCGACATGAGGGTGTATGAGACAAGAGAAATGGCCAGAGGTCTAGAAACTTCTCGGTGCCGTGATGAGATCGATGTTCTGCCAAAGACCTGCTGCATACTGATAACGGTGCCGATTCAATTTTAAGTAGCTGGGAAATATGATTCCTTACTGCTGACTATCCGTCTGCTCTGTCAAAAAAAAACTGTCATTTACTGCCAATATAGTACCTTGCGGTGTATGGCAGAGGGGTCTTTGAGCCTGCTCAAACCGTCTGCTCAAACTCATAAAATGGCTGTCAGGTATGTTCCGGAATTGTCTGGGGACCAAAAACGGGGATTTAAGGAAAAGGCTCGCCTTATCTCATTAAATGTTACCCAGAATAGGTATAGGCCTGACACGTCACACACCTGTGGCAGTAAATTCCAAGAGACTACCCTCACTTGTTACTATTCATGAGTAAATGAGGATTATTTCCTAGTGTTTTTATTTGGTTAACAGTTCATTCTTATTGTATATCGAACTACCAGTTCATAAGTGCTCAGATTCCCTCCTCAACATCTCCCTCAGTGTTTAGCGACTGACGACACTAGATCTGTGCTATGTTGACTATTTGTATTTGTCCCTCGAATGCTCTCTTATCTAGCTTCACTCCACATGACTTATCTTCTTCCAATCTGGTCAAACTTTACAGAATTGCATCCATTCCTTAAGTCATTTATTAGTCATGCCTCTCTGACGGCCTTCGGGGTGTAAACCTGGTCAATAACTCACCCACTTTCAGAGCTGTTCGACTGTAAGCATTCCAATTGAAAATGAACAAGGAATCACAACAAAACAAGGACTGAGGCCAACTGAATCAAAGCACTCGTTCTTACTCATTCGGTGTGCTGGTGCTTAGATAGGGGGTTCAACCCCCATACCGATCAGTTGGACTAAAATATTGACTTTTCGTCCTACATTTTGGGACGTAAATAACAAGTAAATCTGAAGTCAAAGGTTCGTCTAATGACGACTGAAACTGGTAATAGGGAAAGCAAATCCACACGCAGAATGCAGTCCAGTGCTACTAGAAGTAGTGTGTAATGGCTACGCTTGAGTTCAACGCACACCAACACACACACACACACACACACACACAAACACGCACACACAAACCAAGGACAATCAATCACTGGAGCAAGATCTACACAAACAATGTCGGGTTCACCGTGGTGGTAAAGCTACGAAAATGCAAATATACAACAGCGAAAAAAAAAAAAAAAAAAATTTATACAAGAACAGGATCACAAATATCCAATTACGTAAAAGGGCTGATAATACTAGACTTAAGATTTCAGAATAGAATAAAGATAAGCTGACAAGTGTGGTAAGGGTTATATGCCAAACAACAAAAGCTGGACTAATCCGACTTCCTGGCAACACTTCCTTTTTTTCCTGCAGTCTCACAAACAAGAAGGGAAAGCCTATGGTATTGCAACCAGCTCGAAAGCTGAAAGAGGATCTCCGTGAACAGAGATGGCACGATAAATCAGCCTACCGAATGAATAAGAGCGCTCGTTCTTAAACATCCGGTGTTCTGATGCCGAGGTAGCGGGTTCAACCCTTACATCGGTCTGTTGGGCAAACAGGTTGATTTCTCGCTCTTGACTTGGGGACGTAAATTACAAGTACCTCTGAAGTTGGAGTAAGTTAGCCTGATTGCGAGTGACACTGGTAGTAGGGAAAGCTAATCCACGCTCAAAAATTAGTCCAGTGCACTAGAAGTAGCTTGCATGGACTACACTACTATATATATATATAAGCCAGTCTCTCTGGCCGAGGGGTTACAACACCTTCTCCGTAATCCCGTTTATCACGCAAAGTCTCGTAACGGGCGAGAGCTGGGAGCGGTTCGACACCCCCCCCCCCCCCCCCCCCCCTGGTGATTTGTGGGATAACTGAGCCGGCCGCTCAGAAAGCAATGGCAAACCACTGAGCGTAATCTTGCCAAGAGATCAACAGACAGCTGAAAGATGCTGCTGTTGACAGCGATGTCCTGGAAAGGATATGCGAATATATATATATATATATATATATATATATATATATATATATATATATATATATATATATATATATATATATATATATATATATATATATATATATATATATATATATATATATATATATATATATATATATATATATATAACCCAAGAAAGCTCACTTTTGAACCAGGTGGAAGGCCAAACCATTCCAAGGATCCTCTGATGCCAAAGGCATTGTTTTGGAATCAATTGGTGTTGAAGCCAAGCAGCGTAACTCTGCTATCAGAAAGTGTGTCAGAGACCATCTCATCAAGAACGGCAAGAAGATTACGGCCGTCGTACCCAACGATTTTTGTCTGAACTTCATTGAGCGATGAATTGTTAGTAGCTGGCTTTAGTAGTCAAGAACACGTCGTTGGTGACACACCTGGTGTCAAAGCTGCACGTGTCTTTCTTCTTTCTCTATTGCAGGGACAGAAAGAGCGACCTAGGTCTTAATCTGCTAAAATAAATTTGGGTACTTCAATTTTAATTCACCGCAACAAAGAAGAATCCCTTCGAGCCTCATTTGCATCGGTCCTGCAATCATTTTGCGGTTTAGTGTTCGGTGGAATGCTAGACCGATCGATGGATGTTTTTTTTAGTTTTGGGCCCGTAGGGCCCTCACTGTCGTCGACAGTGAGGGCCCTACGGGCCCAAAAACTTAAAAACATCCATCGATCGGTCTAGCATTCCACCGAACACTAAACCGCAAAATGATTGCAGGACCGATGCAAATGAGGCTCGAAGGGATTCTTCTTTGTTTGCGGTTGTTTGCGGTGAATTAAAATTGAAGTACCTAAATTTGTTTGCTTGATAAATCAGAAGGATTGTTATTTCGTTTTTTTATTTCCTCTATCCTTGATCCGCTTTTAGAACATAGACCCTCGACGAACTCATGTTAAGCCGCTCCATCTTTCAGCTATCTTCATGCCCTCACCACATTCTTCTGTTACCTGTGGTATCTGTCCAAATTCATTCATTGTTCTAACATTCAATGAGCCAATAATGGAGGCGAAGAGAAATAAGTCGCGAACCCAGACTCTTTGCGGCTTTCTTTACGCCGCTTCATTTAGAAGATCCCCCAGTCATGTTGAGTTATTCCTCTTTTATTTTTAGAATTATTCTTGATTGTGTAAATTTTGCAGCTAAAATGTTCGACGGGTTGGGGTTGTTAGTTCTACGCTAACCCTCCGCAGTTGAGTCTTGCGACATACAGGGACGTTACGGCGCTGCTATTCTTTGCTTCCCTTTCAAGGCTACTCTGGCGTAAAGGAGCGGCTTCCTAGAAGATAGAAAAGGAATGCAAGTGATTCAGAAGAGATTTAATTTTCCTGAAGGCACAGCTGTGTTGTATGCTGAGAAGGTTGCCACTCGTTGTCTGTGTGCTGTTGCACAATGCGAATCTCCAAGCTACAAACAGTCAGACATGTCTTGCTCAGACAAGGCGTACTCGGTAGCAAAGTGACAATTTTGCTCCCATGGATGGGATCCATCAGGCAGGATTCGACCACGTAGTCCACTGCTATATGAGAGCATTGTGGAGCATAAAGATGAGGCCCCCGCCCTTCCCTCTCCAGTACAGCCCTACAGTGAGGACACGAGTGGCAAGCCATGGGGACCTGCCACACAAGTGCTTCGACCAATTTTACTCATCATCATCATGTGCCATGCCGATAAGCGTGGGCGGTCATGCTTCGCAATCTCACTCGATCACCAGAGCCGTGGATCAGCTCAGTGTTCTTGTCTCGACCATGGCAAGTGGCCAAAACCAACCGGGTATTTACTTCTATGCCTTCCCCTTGTTCTCTTCCCCTCAATCTTGCCTTTTGTCACCAAGTTCTCCAATTTATTTCTTCTCAAATTTCTATATTTATTCAAAACAACGCGACTGTCTACGCCTAATTTCTCTAATCAGTTTAAGATATTCATTTCTTTCTTGTAGGATTGATCATTGGTTTTTCTGTCTGTCCATTGTATTCTTTGCAGTTTCCTCAGAAACCAAATTTTCACAGCTATCGGATGTCTTTCAGCCTGATTGCTCATTATCCACGCTTAACACCCATACATAAGCACAGGTTCTATGTATCACCTCAACACTCTTTTTCTCGTTGCAAATGACATCTTTTTATTGCTCAATATGTTTTCCATCTTGCGAAAGACTACCTTCGCCAAGGCGATTCTTGTTCTAATCTCTTCAAGGCATCTCCCATCATTATTTATGATAGTTTCGAGATACTCGTTTTACTACTGTGAAATAAATAAGACCATTGAAAACAAACGGTTTTTATGTGCCTGGATGGGACCTAATTTCTAACATCCAAGTGTGGCATTCTGGGCAGACATTATACTGCATAAGGAAGAAAGGTAGGATCATGGTCTTCACAGTCGTGGAGATCACCGATCAGTGTAAACCGTACGCCATACAATACTACAAAAAAAAAAAAGCCCTGTAGCAAGAGGCTGTTGTGAGTACGTGAATTAATAGGACCATCACATCCTTAAAGGCCCGACTTTATGTATTGCTTGCTTGCTTGCTTGTGTTCGCTGGCTGTGAACTCCAGCTTGAAGTCCTGTATGTCGGATGAACACATCCTGTTGTCCAGCATCAATGTGATGTCATACAGGACCTGAGGTTTGCGTGAGTATCCGTTGTCCCATGTCTGGCTTATTGGTGTGCAGACTGGTGGTTCCTCGCCATGCAGGCAGATACTCTCCGGCTTCGGAGGAATCATCGATCCTACTGATGTTAGCCAGGTCCCCGAAGGGACCTGTTGCCCAGGACGCACGACGTGGACGTGTCAGCAGGTCTTGGCCAGTATAGATCCCGGCCCTGGTGCCTTGGAAACACCTCTGCGTCCCATTTTTTGTATTAATAGGCAGCCAGTCTCTCCCTCCTGTAACGAACAGCTCCATCTGGCAAATTAATATATTACCTGCCTCGTGCATTGTCAGCGTAAGACCCTAACCGTTACATCACAACGCTACACCATACGACTGACAGTAATTTCTATAGGAAGATGGTGGGCATTCAGCACTCCAGTCTCGCAGTCAGCGCTTGGAGAGATCGACTCCATGCTCCGAATGAATGTGTTGCTCGTCTGCCTGGATGAAGCCGAGTCATTGTCAGGCTTCAGTCAGTCTAGTCAACCACCAGTGATCAAATCGAATCAGTGGGGTTCTACAACAACATCAACAACACCACCAACAACAACACCAACAACAACACCAACAACAGATGATAGCAAATAAACACAGAAATGTACACAGAGATCCACATTAAAAAAAAAAAATAATAATAATAATAAACGTCCACTAAATATCATCATCTTGTGCTATAACGATGCGCTTGTGGAGGGGAGGTCATGGCTCGCCATCTCACGGAATCACCAGTCTAGGCATGTGTACTTGTCCTGATTATGCCATATGGCTAAACGTCCAAGCATGTATCGCTTTGTCTTCCGTTTGCTCATCTCCATCCATGTAGCATATTATCACCAAGTTTACAAGTATATTTCTTGTATCGTGACCAATAAATCGGGACCGTTTGCGTCTAATTACTATACATTTACGGGTTTCATTTGATATTTGAAGAAATGTCTCATTCGTGTTTTCTCCTCCCATGGTATTCTTTGCCATTTGCCCCAGAAAACACGTTTAAACTGAAGATACAGAATTGATATATTAACTAATTGTGGCAAAACTTGTTAACTGTTCCTATATGTACAGCTTATATGATGATTCCTCCTATGAACATACATCTCCCCCCCCCCCCCACCACCCCCTCCTCATCATGTCTACTCTAATCCGGAGTTCTTGTATATGGACACAATTGCACCGTGCACTCTTGTGACTAAACATAAGAACAAACGTGGTTAGTTAAGCACAGTTAAGTCAGGGCTGGTGCACTTTCCGACCTGTTTCATGTGCAAATTGTATGAATGTGTGTAGCTGTGAAAAGCTTTCAACTGGAAGTCATTATAAAGACGTCAATAGTACACGAGGGGATTTATACGAGTGTTTAAGTGTGACTACACTGAGAGGGATAGGAAGCAGTCGACGTGGTCGACATGATAATATTATTCTAGCTGTTATACTTCCGGTACGCTGTTATACTGACGTCAGCGTAAGACCCGGGACGGGGAGTCTCTGTGGCGAAGCGGTCAAGCCGTTTGACTTAATACATTTTTTGTATTAATAGGCAGCCAGTCTCTCCCTCCTGTAACGAACAGCTCCATCTGGCAAATTAATATATTACCTGTCTCGTGCATTGTCAGCGTAAGACCCTAACCGTTACATCACAACGCTACACCATACGACTGACAGTAATTTCTATAGGAAGATGGTGGGCATTCAGCACTCCAGTCTCGCAGTCAGCGCTTGGAGAGATCGACTCCATGCTCCGAATGAATGTGTTGCTCGTCTGCCTGGATGAAGCCGAGTCATTGTCAGGCTTCGGTCAGTCTAGTCAACCACCAGTGATCAAATCGAATCAGTGGGGTTCTACAACAACATCAACAACACCACCAACAACAACACCAACAACAACACCAACAACAGATGATAGCAAATAAACACAGAAATGTACACAGAGATCCACATTAAAAAAAAAAAAATAATAATAATAATAATAAACGTCCACTAAATATCATCATCTTGTGCTATAACGATGCGCTTGTGGAGGGGAGGTCATGGCTCGCCATCTCACGGAATCACCAGTCTAGGCATGTGTACTTGTCCTGATTATGCCATATGGCTAAACGTCCAAGCATGTATCGCTTTGTCTTCCGTTTGCTCATCTCCATCCATGTAGCATATTATCACCAAGTTTACAAGTATATTTCTTGTATCGTGACCAATAAATCGGGACCGTTTGCGTCTAATTACTATACATTTACGGGTTTCATTTGATATTTGAAGAAATGTCTCATTCGTGTTTTTCTCCTCCCATGGTATTCTTTGCCATTTGCCCCAGAAAACACGTTTAAACTGAAGATACAGAATTGATATATTAACTAATTGTGGCAAAACTTGTTAACTGTTCCTATATGTACAGCTTATATGATCATTCCTCCTATGAACATACATCTCCCCCCACCCCCTCCTCATCATGTCTACTCTAATCCGGAGTTCTTGTATATGGACACAATTGCACCGTGCACTCTTGTGACTAAACATAAGAACAAACGTGGTTAGTTAAGCACAGTTAAGTCAGGGCTGGTGCACTTTCCGACCTGTTTCATGTGCAAATTGTATGAATTAACGTGTGTAGCTGTGAAAAGCTTTCAACTGGAAGTCATTATAAAGACGTCAATAGTACACGAAGGGATTTATACGAGTGTTTAAGTGTGACTACACTGAGAGGGATAGGAAGCAGTCGACGTGGTCGACATGATAATATTATTCTAGCTGTTATACTTCCGGTACGCTGTTATACTGACGTCAGCGTAAGACCCGGGACGGGGAGTCTCTGTGGCGAAGTGGTCAAGCCGTTTGACTCGTGCTCCGAAGGTTGTGGGTTCGATTCCGGGCCGGGTACTTCGGTTTACGAGTTAAATGTTTCGGAGACTCCTGTGAGTTGTCGCTAAAAGCTACAGAGTTCGTGCTTTGTGCGACGCTTTCCGTGCTGCGGAAAGAGACCGAGCCATATGGGATAAAACCCGGTGCAATGAAGTCGATCCTGTCGACTTCTAAGCGACTTTTTATTATACTGACGGCCAGTTAGCACGATCAACATTATACTTGTCAGTTTGTTCTAGCTGTTACACTGACGGCCAGTTAGCACGATCATCATTATACCCGTCAGTTTTTTCTAGCAGTTATACTGACGGCGAGTTAGCACGATCAACATTATACCCGTCAGTTTTATTCTAGCTGTTACACTGACGACGAGTTAGCACGATCAACACTATACCCGTCAGTTTGTTCTAGCTGTTACACTGACGGCGAGATAGCACGATCAACAATATACCCGTCAGTTTGTTCTAGCTGTTACACTGACGGCGAGATAGCACGATCAACATTATACCCGTCAGTTTTTTCTAGCTGTTATACTGACGACGAGTTAGCACGATCAACATTATACCCGTCAGTTTGTTCTAGCTGTTACACTGACGGCGAGATAGCACGATCAACAATATACCCGTCAGTTTGTTCTAGCTGTTACACTGACGGCGAGATAGCACGATCAACATTATACCCGCCAGTTTGCTCTAGCTGTTACACTGACGGCGAGTTAGCACGATCAATATTATACCCGTCAGTTTGTTCTAGCTGTTATACTGACGGCCAGTTAGCACGATCAATATTATACCCGTCAGTTTATTCTAGCTGTTACACTGACGACGAGTTAGCACGATCAACATTATACCCGTCAGTTTTTTCTAGCTGTTATACTGACGGCAAGTTAGCACGATCAACATTATACCCGTCAGTTTGTTCTAGCTGTTACACTGACGGCGAGATAGCACGATCAACATTATACCCGTCAGTTTGTTCTAGCTGTTACACTGACGGCGAGATAGCACGATCAACATTATACCCGTCAGTTTGTTCTAGCTGTTACACTGACGGCGAGTTAGCACGATCAACATTATACCCGTCAGTTTGTTCTAGCTGTTACACTGACGGCGAGTTAACACGATCAACATTATACTCGTCAGTTTGTTCTAGCTGTTACACTGACGGCGAGTTAGCACGATCATCATTATACCCGTCAGTTTATTCTAGCTGTTACACTGACGGCGAGTTAGCAAGATTAACAATACACCCGTCAGTTTATTCTAGCTGTTATACGGACGGTGCCCTGTTATATTGACGGTGCCCTGTTATACTGACGGTGCCCTGTTATACTGACGGCGAGTGAGCACGATCAACATTATACCCGTCAGTTTAGCTTCAACGTTGACTTCTCGTTCAGAAACCAATGTCAAACTCATTCATTCATTCAGTAGCATGTTCTTTGCAGAACCTCGCTCCCATGATAATCTTCTAGAAAACTCTCGGTTATAAGTAAGAAGTCCCGCGAATATAAAATTTCCCAGAAAATTAATATAGAGTTGGGGTTGTTCGCACGACCTGCAAAGAACATGCCATTTTAAATGCCGAGGGAAGAACTGCGGTGGCGCAGTGGCAAGCACGTTTGCCTGACAACCTGGTGGTGGTATCCCCATGGAAGCAGGTGTTTTCTTTATGTTGACCTGGGTCCCGGGTGGTCTACCCAGTCTAGCATGGGTGCTAGGAAATGTCTTGGGAAGTAAAGGCGACTTGAGTGATACTGACCACGTGACCCACCGGGTGTCGATTGGTCTATAAGAAAGGGATAGAGGCAACACAGCTTATAGCAGCACCAAATAATACTTAAACATGACATTGCGTCTTGGAAACTAATGTCATCATCATGTCGCTCCACATATCGCAGTCTTTGGTGTTCTGGATCAACTCTGCTGATGATATTCCATCACGCCACTGTCTCAGTCTTTCCAGCATAATTTTTCTTGGTCTTCCTCTGCTCCTGTTCCCCTCGATCTTTCCAGTTGTCAAGTTGGTCTTCAATGCCTCTCTTCTCATCCCATGACCAAAGAAAGGCGTTTGTTTCTTTATTGTTGTTGCATATAATGTTCCAGTTTGATTAGCCTCTGTCAGATAACCGTTGTTAGTTACTCTGAAAGTCCAAGGAATTCGCAACATTCGATTCAGGAACTACATCTCTGTTGCTTCCAAATTCTTTCCTAATTTATTAATTTACACCCCAAGATTCATTGCCTTATAGCAAAACAGGCTCTAAATAGCATTCAGCACCCCACCCCCACGCCCCCCACCTTCTAACATACAATGATAGTGACTTATTGCATAAGATACTTTTCATTTTCTGAAATGCAGCGTTTACTTGCCATATTCTGTTCTTAATCTCTGTTGTGCATCTTCTATCTGATGTTATAATTGTCCGTAGGTGTTTAAAATTATCCACTTGTTTAAGCATTTTCCCTTCTATTGTCATTTCACATTTTGGAGTCATCTTTTTCTTTGATATAACAATTGTTGCAGTTCTCGTGATATTCAAGGAGAGTTCTTTCTTTGCACTCCCTGTAACAACAATGTAAATCTTTGGCTAAATTAATCGATTACATTACCAAAACTAGCACATTTGGAATAGACGCTTGGAATGTCATATGGCGCGCTAGCGAAGTTGGTATGGAGCTACGCTGATAATGTTATGAGTGTGATCGATCGAGGGTTCGTCGTCTCCCTAAGTGAGAGGAAAGACTGGACACTTATTCCCCCGTGCATTCAGACCTACAACATGTTTAAACGAAATAAAAAACGGGAAAATTAATATCCAAGGGATCAGCAAGATTATGATGAAGAGGCTGGTAAACTAAAAACAGATAAATACATACACATATTTTCAAGAAGTGATTAATACGTAAACGGAGTATGAATACTATTCGACGGACAAACCACTAATTGATAAAACAGTTAAATCAGTGGCTAGTGAAGTATTTCAGATGGGGATATCATGGTTGAAATGAAACGCACATCAATATACTCACATACATATTACACAAGCATATGCCCCCGACGAGAAGCATTAAGTAAAGAACCTTGAAGATTGCTGGGTGTACTGTGTTAGTCTAATATATTTATAGACCAATCGCATTCGATGTGTGATGTGGTGAATATCACCCGGCCGGCTTTACTTCCTAGGGCATCCCCTGATATCCAGTTTAACTGATTGAGTGCCATGGGATGATTAATCGTCTTAAGCGACTTCCTGTATCTGCCGTGGGCTTATATTGTCGAAATGCTGTCATTGCGTTACAATACAACATAGCTACTACTATATTAACAACTTTTATGTCATAACTGTGACACATTCTTGACCTTATTTCCCATTTTCTGCCATTCATTTTTGACTGCTCCAAACCTTCTTTTTTTGGGGGGGGGGGGGGGGGAAAGGGGGGGGGGGTGGCATTGCATCTGTTGAGCTGGATCCGCCTGGGAACAATGTCAATAAATTGGGGGGAAAAACTCCACCTCAATAAGGATACGAGCCAATGACCACGGGGCTGTCGGGCAAGCATCAAGCAGCTGTGAAGAAGAAATACACAGACTGTATAATGAGATACCAATAGTGATCTCTCAAACCAGACCACAAGGAGTAGAAATAATACTTGGAGATTTCAATGAAAAAATAGAAAAGGAGAGATCTATTTATGCGGCTGTGACCTATGGTGTAGGAATAAGAGATGACAGAAGAGAAAACCCTATGGAATTTGCAGATATAAATGTTAGGTAGAATGGAAATACTTTGTTTAGAGTTTAGACAATACATCAGACAACTGTACACTCGGAAGGCTCCGAGAAGAAAAGCATTCAATCAATTTGAGTACATAACAAATAATTAATCATTAGAAATGTGTTGATAAATGTGAAGACAATGCCTGGTGCTGACTGATAGAGATATTGTCTAACTATATGGACACATACCTCGTAAAAGAAAGATTGACAAAAGAAGAAAACAAGTTGGTAATATAATTAGGCAGAGCAAAAATATTCCAAGAGCAGATAAAAAATGTTATCAATAGAAGATAAAGCTACAATTAAAAATAAAGCAAGAACTAACACAAGGATGTGTTTTTTCATCGGATCTCTTCTCTCTTTTTTTTAAATAGCGAAGCAGTAATGATAGAGATCAACGATAGACCAGGAACACAAAAGCAGTCTGCGTTTTGCAGATGGCATAGTATCGATATGGTATAGCAAAAGATCGACAACAGCTAATAGCAAAATATGAATAGCAAAAGACTTCTGTTCTGACTATGAGAATTATTAGGTATATTACGCTACCTCCTTATTTGTAGACCAATCGGGAATCTCCGTGTCGAAGTGGTTACCCCGCCTAACTCGCGATTCGAAGGTTGTGGGTTCGATTCCGACGTACGTCGTTCGGTTTCACGAGTGCAATTTTCTCGGAGACTCTTGGGGGTCGTCGTTGGAGCTATGGAGTCCGTTCTTTATGCTTTAGGCAGGCCACCCCGCGGAAAGAAACCGAGAACTATTGAGATAAAACCCGGTGCCATGAAGCCAACCCGCTTGCCTTTTAAACCAGTCGGTACAAGATGGGAGAAATGGTCACTATCTCACCGGCCACCTTAACTTCCCAGCACATATTATGGTACTATGTTAGGCGGAGTCTAAATATATTATCAAGAAAACAGAAGCATCAAAGAGAAAGATAACCCCCTCCTAACTCCCCCTCCCCCTCCCCTCCCCCACCCAGTGAGTTATTACGATAGAAGACAAAAATGCGCAGTCATGTCAATAAATTAAAATATCTGAAGACTATTATAACATCGGACAACGTGTTACAGAGATTAAGAGCAGAGTTGGCCTAGCAAAAGCTGCATTTCTGAATATAAAATGCATTTAATGTAATAATTCAGTTAAATTAAACGCGAGAAAGAGAGTGCTAAAATGTAACGTCAAATCTATTTAACTGTGTGGCAATGAAACTTAGAACATTAACGAACAGATAGGAAGAGCTTGGAAGCAACAGAGCTGTGGTTTCTTAGACGAAAGTTTTGAATACTTTAAGCTGCCATAATATGTATAGTATGTCCACATTTGTTTGCCTTCATTCACGATCAATTATTTTGAAAACTGTCTGTTGCATCGTTATGAAATTTTTCCAGCCGTCTTATATTTACCCCCACCCAAGGAATATGTCTTTGATAGGTCCAAAAACAACTTAAATCATTGAAAGCGGCGACATTCCTTTGATGTTTTGCTTAACAACTACTGATTTCTCGCTGAAAAAGTTATGTTTACGGTAATGGGGACCTGCAAATTCAGATGACAAACAAAGGCGTATCCGGATTCGTATGGGAGTGGGTGCAATGAAAGAAGTAGCTTACAATGGACAGGGTCGGCTGCATTGCACAGGGTTTTTATCCCATATGGCTCAGTTTCTTTCCGCAGCGCGGAAAGCGTTGCACAAAGCACGAACTCCGTAGCTCCAGCGACGACCCTCGGGAGTGTCCGAAAAAAATGCACTCTTGAAATGAAGGACGCGGCCCGGAATCGAACATACACCCTTCAATCCATCCTTTCTCCAATAGTCCTCTTCCTATTTCAACACATGGTCCTGACGTTTTTCCCAGTAACTTTTATCAAAATTTAGGGTTCCAAATGTTGCTGTATGTAGCCGAGGCGCGGTGTTGGGGTGAGCGCCCAACATTGCTTACATACCTCAATGGCTCGTGAATACATAACCTATGCAGCAAAAGTCCAACTCCTGGCCTTCACGCGGCGGACCTGTTTAAACTAACAGGAGAAGGGGCGACGGCGAATCTCTGGCGCCGGAAAATAACCAGTATGCTCTAGATGTGTATGCACGTACATGCATGCGCAGACAGGTGTGTGCGCGTGTACACATCTACACTCGAGTGAGACCACAGTCTGCTCTAGCAAAGAAAGGTGCTGAAGTCGGAGGCAACCAGCCAAGAGGCGCACCACAGAAATCAGGATGCCACGCAATCACGCAAAATGAAATATGTCGACTACTGCTAATCGTTATGGTGCTCGCCCTGCTTTGGACCCCCAGGCAGGTGCAGTGCCGGGCCCTATGTCTCGAAAGGGTCCAACCCCAACTACTGGAGGTCCTTCTCAGATGTCCTGTGGAGCCAGGGGACATGAGAATAGGATGACTGGCCTTACCAAACGAAGACTTAAAATAATGCACTGGAATGCGGAGGGAGTCAGCAACAAAAAAATAGAATTAGAAAACATCTTGGACCAAGAAAAAGTAAGCATATGTTGCTTGCAAGAAACTCACCTCAATGAAAATATAGCCTTCAAAATCAGAGGCTACCAGTGTTACCGATCTGACCGAAAGGACAGGCGAAAAGGTGGGATACTGACCCTTGTAAGAAATAACATCATGGCTTCCCAAATCAAAGTCTACATGGAAGGGGCTGAGTATCAGACACTTAAACTTAAGACAGGTAATACAGATCTACATCTGATCAATTACTACTGTCCAAGTGACCGCCCACAGGCACTGGACACACTACCACTAAAAGAAAAAATGATTGTGTGTGGCGATTTCAACAGCCACTCGCAGAGCTGGGGCTATGATCACATGGACCAGAGAGGAGAGAGACTGGAAGACTGGCAGGATGAGAATAGATTCATGTTGATTAACAAGCCGTCCGACCCACATACTTTCTACTCGAGATCATGGCACTCTACAACTACACCTGACCTGGCTTTTCATTCACCAGACCTGGAGTGGAACATTACACGAATTGTTGGGAAACAACTTGGTGGCAGTGACCATCGGCCAGTCTTTCTAACCGTAGAAAATGAGCTTGTAAGTGAAAGCAGCACCCTCTCAGAGGTGGAACTACAAGAAAGCAGACTGGGCAATGTACAAGCATCGCACCAGCATATTGGTTAGAAACCTGAACACTGAGAAAGACATAAATAAAGTAGTTGAAGAGTTTGGGAAATGCATACTACAGGCAGCGCGAGAAACAGTACCAAGAGGAGCCCGTAAACAATATAAACCCCTACTGGAGTAGTGAACTGGAACAGTTGCATAATGATGTTGAAGTGTGTAGAAAGCAAGCAGAGGCCACACCCAGCCAAGAGCACCACAATAAATTCCAGCATGCAAAAGCCAAATTTCAAAGGGCCAAGCTGCAGGCTAGACGGAAAAGCTGGCAGGAGAAAACGGAGTCTCTGAACTTTGAAAGAGACACAAGGAAATTGTGGAAGCTAATAAAACAGCTTAATGACGAGGGCACAGGGAGAAACTCAAAAATTGCGCTACATAAAGATGGAAAAATCTTAACAAGAAAGCAAGCAGCTGACCATTTTGCGGACTCATTCGCACAAGATAGCAATATCAAAATTAGTCCAGAGAAACAACAAGAGATTCGAGAGAAACGACAACATACAGGACAGAAGGAAATAGTACATGAGGTTCTGGAGGCACCCATCACAATCAGCGAACTGGAGCTAGCCATATCAAAACTGAAAATGAGAAAGTCACCAGGAGCTGATGGTATCTCCAATGAAATGATCAGGAACCTAGGAACAGAGGCCAAAACAAAGCTGTTGCAGATCTTCAATAACAGCTGGACCTTAGGCAGTGTTCCACAAGCCTGGAGAGAAGCAATCATGATACCCCTCCTAAAATCAGGGAAAGATGGTTCCATTGCCTCTAGCTACAGACCAATTAGCCTCACCAGCTGTCTCTGCAAAACACTGGAGCGCATCATCAATCACAGACTGCAGTGGTACATTGAAAGTAAAAACATCCTTGTGCCACAGCAGGCTGGCTTTAGGCAGTGCTACTCTACGGAAGATCAGACAACCTACCTCTCTCAAGAAATTGAGGATGCATTCCAAGAGAAGAAGCTGGTGCTTGCGGCATGGATAGATCTGAAGAAAGCCTTTGACAAAGTCTGGAAAGAAGGTCTGATGAAGAAACTGAGAAACTGCAAAGTCAATGGAAGAATGTACAAATGGGTGAAAGCATACTTGCACAACAGAAGAGCCCGAGTACAGATAGACGGACTCAAGAGCAAGAAAGTACTACTGCGTCACGGTGTCCCCCAGGGCGGAGTCTTGTCCCCCACACTTTTTCTAATCTTCATCAATGATCTTGTTGCTCACCTACCGCATGGAATTAAAGCGGCAATGTACGCCGATGACCTGGTTCTATGGAGCACAAATGAATATGCATCAGTGGCCACCAGATTGCTACAAAGAGCTGTAGATACATTTGCTGCATGGGCAAATAGATGGTGTGTCAGCATAAACACTGACAAGTGCAGCACCACCCTATTTACCCTCTCTCCAAAACAAAAGGCAGGGATCATCCAGATAAATGGAACTCCCCTAAGAGAAGATAAAGAACCAACATACCTTGGAGTAACATTTGATGGCAAGCTGACATGGAGAAAGCACATCAACAAAGCAGTAGCAAAAGCCAGAAGGAAAATAGCCATCCTGAGAAAGCTAAGTGGAACCACATGGGGAGCCAGTACGAAAATACTTAGCAAAGTTTACCAACAGAGCATACGACCACACCTGGAATATGGGTCAACTGCGTGGTGTTCAGCATCAAAAACCACACTACAAGAGCTGGACAAGGTGCAAAATCAAGCACTTAGAGTCACCACAGGAGGGATGAGATCAACCCCTATAGTGGAAATGGAGAAGATGGGGAGGACACAGGCACTGAGTGAGCGCAGAGATACGAAAACGCTAATACAAGCAGAAAAGTTCCTCAGCTTGCCAGGCCACCCTATGAAGAACAGATTTGAAAACCTAGCTATGGGGCGGTTGAAAAGAAGTAGTTTTATCCACCAGGCCAAACGACTCTGCAGAGAAACCACTGATCTGCCCACAGTTGGTATCCCCCTAACAACTATTCCAGAGCGAACTCCATGGAAAGATGAGCATAGACTATCGTTACAAATCCAGACAAAAGTGAGAGGAATATTTGACAAGGAAGAACAGAACAGTGTGCAGCGCAGAACAGCCACTCTCAGCTTCCTTGATGAAGAATACCCACAGGATCTTGGATCCGAGTCTACACAGATGGGTCAGCACAAAATGCTGTTCGAAATGGAGGAGCGGGAGTGTACATAGAATACCCAAATAATACTATGGACACAGCCAGAGTACCGACAGGAAAGTACTGCCATAACTATGATGCCGAAATTGAGGCAATCAAGATAGCAACAGAGAAATTACTAAATAACAGCAATGGTACACAACCTGTGGTGCTACTAACAGATGCAAAATCAGTACTCGAGGCGCTCCTCTCTGGGAAATTGCCAGTACTAAGGACACTACTTTCTGAACTTAGCAGTCAGCATAAAGTCACCATACAGTGGATACCATCCCACTGTGGAGTACCCGGAAACGACAGAGCTGATCAATTGGCTAAGGAAGGAGCCAAAGAAGTAACAGCCTGATGTGCCCGTTACATACCACCAAAAGAAAAGAATGATCAAATCAGTCAGAAAGCCACCAAAACCTGCTCAAGATGACTACCACGTTATGGACAGACCAGAACAAGTCATTATTCTGCGCCTCAGAACAGGACACAATAGATTACGCAACCACATGTATACAAAATTCAAGATTGGTGAAACAGCCATGTGCACATGTGGATTGGCGTCGCAGACAGCAGAGCACATACTCCAAGACTGCCCAAAATATAACATATCTAGGCAAACCTTCTGGCCTAGAGAGACGGCAGTGGAAGATAAACTCTATGGACCACTGTGTGAACTGGGAAAAAAACAGTTCAATTCATGCAAGAGACGACATTGCAGATATATACATATTTCAAGCGAACGAAAGAAGAAGAAGAATCAATATTTAACAGCGCGGACAGACAGACAGACAGACAGACAGACAGACAGACAGACAGACAGAAAGAAAGGTAGGTAGGTAGGTAGGTAGGCAGAAAGGTGGGTGGGTGGGTGGGTGGGTGGATGGCTGGTTGGCTGGCTGGCTGACTGGGTGGGTGGGTCGGTCGGTCGTCGGCCGGCAGGCAGGCAGGCAGGCAGGTAGGCAGATAGATAGATAGATAGATAGATAGATAGATAGATAGATAAATAGATAGATAGATAGACAGATAGATAGATAGATAGATAGATAGATAGATAGATATCGGTCGGTCGGTCGGTCGGCCGGCCGGCAGGCAGACAGACAGACAGACAGATAGATAGATTAGATAGATAGATAGATAGATAGATAGATAGATAGATAGATAGATAGATAGATAGATAGATAAGCAGGCATGCAGGCAGGCGGGGGGGGGGGGCGGGCGGGCGGGCAGGCAGGCAGGTAGGCAGATAGATAGATAGATAGATATATAGATAGATAGATAGATAGATAGATAGATAGATAGATAAGCAGGCAGGCAGGCAGGCAGGCAGGCAGGCTGGTAGGCGGGCAGGCAGGCAGGCAGGTAGGCAGATAGATAGATAGATAGATAGATAGATAGATAGATAGATAGATAGATAGATAGATAGATAGATAGATAGATTAGATAGATAAGATAGATAGATAGATAGATAGATAGATAGATAGATAGATAAGCAGGCAGGCAGGCAGGCGGGCAGGCGGGCGGGCAGGCAGGTAGGCAGGCAGGTAGGCAGATAGGCAGATATATATATATATATATATATATATATATATATATATATATATATATATATATATATATATATAGATAGATAGATAGATAAGCAGGCAGGCAGGCAGGCAGGTAGGCAGATAGATAGATAGATAGACAGATAGATAGATAGATAGATACATAGATAGATAGATAGATAGATAGATAGATAGATAGATAGATAGATAGATAGATAGATAGATAGATAGATAGATAGATAGATAGATAGATAGATAGATAGATAGATAGATAGATAGATAGATAGATAGATAGATAGATAGATAGATAGATAGATAGATAAATCCCCGCCAGAAGCCGGGCCTTGTCAGCTAGTTTATTTATATAATCACGGTTCATGAAAGAACCCCCATTTGGAGACACCTCTGAATCTTCGCGCTGTTTGTTTCAAAACGGAAATCACGTGAAAATTTCAAAAAATGCCCGGACGTCTCTTGGTGAAACTGTAATACTGTTAAAATCATGGAGGTAATCTCTATGTCGTAATTAATATACCGCATATAAACTAACTTTGAAATCTGCTGTAAAATCTCCAGAACAAAATTTTTTTGTTGGGTGGACATAATGATAAGGTTATATACTAAATCTCATCATTTTCCCTCAGTTTGGTTAATGAGATATTGAATTTTATATTGAGGCAACAAACAAAAAAACACACACTATAACAACGATGGCCTGAAAGAGGCTACTGAAAGTATAACATAGTCAACTATAGGAAAGTTGGATACATTATGAGAAGACAAAAACTGAAACATGTTATGACAACCGGAAAGATTTGTAGAAAGAGAAATAGAGGAAGACAGCGTGAGAACATTCTTCACAATCTTGTGTCATGGCACGAAAGGGAGTTAACAGACGAATTGATTCATGCCGTCGGAGATCGCAATTTGTGAAGAAGCATGATTGCCCAAGCCAGACGGCAAGGGACTGGATGACGATGATGATGATGATGACGATGATCTCATCTCCATGTCATCTCATCAGGTTCCTCTTGTACTTTGCGGTTTCGAGGTGAAGTATAAACAGCGGGAGAATGCCCGTGTATAGGCTTCATATATGATGATGATGATGATGATGATGATGATGATGATGATGATGTTTGGAAAGAGACGGTGTTCTTTGGTCATGTAATGAGAAGAGTGACATTGGAGAAAATCATGGCCATGGGAAAGATTAGAGGTAGAATTTGAGAAATGATGCTGGATTGTCAATAACGATCTCATAGGGAATATCATTAAACAGAATGCATCCAAAACACCAAGGACCGCAGGTCAGCATGGTCGAATGCGCAAGAACGCGTATTCATAAACATCCCTTGTGCTGATGCCGAGGTAAGCGGTTCATCCCCTACACCGGACAGCTGGACTAAAATGTTGACCTGTCGTCTTTGACTTTGGGATGTAAATACAAGTACCTCTGAAGTCGGAGTGAGTTCGCCTGATGGCGAGGGACACCGTTAATAGAGAAAGCGCTAAGCCACACGACAAATTCAGTCCATAACTACTATACATAATGTGTATGGACTACGCTTGAGTTCAAAGCAAGTGAGTGGTAAAAAAAAACATGGGCTGGTATCTGTGTAGAAACATGAACACCTACTTCTTTGTCAATGCGCAAGTTTAGTTTTAGTTTTAGTTGTTGGATCAACATCATGGCACACGGTTTAACCCATAAGTGCTCCGCTTTCCTCCTAACTCAAACCTGAGTCTGGAGAAACTCAGCTCAATGCACGAACTCCGTAGCAACGGCGAGGATCCTGAAATACTCTTGGTAGATTTTGCCCCGGGCAGCGCCGCTGTACTCTTTTTCGATTTCCAACTGCCAAGGGATTTTTTACGTGCGCAACAAAAAACACGGGTGTCCGATCTCACTACCCAGAGACCAGGGGAAATTACTGGAAGTCCACGTGGATTTTATAAATAAATCCCGGTCCTCACCGGGGCCTGAACCCGGGACCTCCAGCACTCGAGGCGGACACCATACCTCGAGACCACTCAGTCCCCTATTGTCAATGCACAAAATGATGATTATATCACACGTCACAGCGACTTAGACAGAACATAAATGAAAGGCGTAGTTCCTGGGAGATGAGGCAAGGGATGTCCAGTACGAAGGTGGGCATGCGATATTTAAGACACCTTGGGCATGAGAATGTAGAGGCAGTGGATGTCCAGCACAAAGGTGGGCATGCGATATTTAAGACACCGTGGGCATGAGAATGTAGAGACAAGGGATGTCCAGCACAAAGGTGGGCATGCGATATTTAAGACACCTTGGGCATGAGAATGTAGAGGCAGTGGATGTCCAGCACAAAGGTGGGCATGCGATATTTAAGACACCTTGGGCATGAGAATGTAGAGGCAAGGGATGTCCAGCATAAAGGTGGGCATGCGATATTTAAGACACCTTGGGCATGAGAATGTAGAGGCAGTGGATGTCCAGCATAAAGGTGGGCATGCGATTATTTAAGAAACCTTGGGCATGAGAATGTAGAGGCAGTGGATGTCCAGCATAAAGGTGGGCATGCGATATTTAAGACACCTTGGGCATGAGAATGTAGAGGCAGTGGATGTCCAGCATAAAGGTGGGCATGCGATATTTAAGACACCTTGGGCATGAGAATGTAGAGGCAGTGGATGTCCAGCATAAAGGTGGGCATGCGATATTTAAGACACCTTGGGCATGAGAATGTAGAAGCAAGGAAACCGGAAAAGGAGTGAGAGCCTTTCTGTAGTTCTGTTTTGAGTGCGACGTTCTGCAAAGCAGCTGCTTCTTGATCATAATCATGATGGTTATCTTGTTTTTTGAAAGCGTTTCTCGGTATCCTAGATTTGCTTACTCATCTCATCATCTTATCTTGTTTATTTTATCCTAGATTTGCTAAGTCATCTCATCATCTTATCTAGTTACTCTTGTGCATGTGGTGTCGAGGTGTTGCATAAACAGTAGAAAAGTGACCGTTTAGGGGTTTCATATATCAAGATTCTCATAGACTCTGTTATTCCCCAGTCCATAGTTTAAATAGTCTTTACTTCTTGTTTCGTTTGGTCTGTACATCATTGTTTATTGCTGTTGATTTGCTTATTAAAATGTGAGGAAAGTTCGCATCTGACTTCACAACATGTTATTCAATCCAAGACTGGTTTGCATGTTATGAACACTTGATTCCTCCATCCCAAATTTGTAACTAGCTCATAAACGTATCCTTTTGAAAATGATATGATGTTTCCTCTTGTCTTCCACATCGACATGGATATATGTTTACCAGGATTTGCTTATGTCATGTGGGTCGACAGCAACATACATTTTTGTAGTAGAGAATTTTCTGAGACAGAAGAATAAGGATGGGAACCTGCCAGCGCGGGTTACAATGGGACAAACTTATATATGTCAAGATCAAATGATGCCACACCTCTGTGCACTGTCTGTAACTGGGTTAACAGTACCTTTGCACTGAAGATATGCAATACACATGCAAGCAATTGACTGATAACCCAGAAACAATTCACTAATGGTCGTAGTACTGGTTTAGTAGGTCCTAATGAGATATCTTATTTGCCAGTTATAATTGTGCAAGGTGTCCAGTAAGTATACCTATGACCTCATGTATTATATGTCTGGCCTTGTCATTAATTTGATTACCCTCCCGCCCAACCTTTTTAATTGTCTTATGAAACTAAAAATAAACCAGTTTCGTACTGTTTTGTTTTTTAATGATTTAACTTTAATTCGTGCTTATTCTTCATATTATTAATGTCCTTGTCCTCTATTTCCTTCTTCATCAACATCCCCTTCTCCACCTCTGTCTCACCCTCCTCCTCATCCTCCTCCTTATCCTCTCCTTCTCCTCCTCCTCCTTCTCCTCCTCCTCCCCTCCTCCTCCTCCTCCTCCTACTACTACTACTACTACTACTACTACTACTACTACTACTACTACTACTACTACTACTACACCAACCACAACAACAACAACAACAACTACTACTACTACTACTACTACTACTACTACTACTACTACTACTACTACTACTACTACTACACCAACCACAACAACAACAACAACAACTACTACTACTACTACTACTACTACTACTACTACTACTACTACTACTACTACTACTACTACTACTACTACTACTACTACTACTACTACACCAACCACAACAACAACAACAACAACAACAACAACAACTACTACTACTACTACTACTACTACTACTACTACTACTACTACTACTACTACTACTACACCAACCACAACAACAACAACAACAACAACTACTACTACTACTACTACTACTACTACTACTACTACTACACCAACCACAACAACAACAACAACAACAACAACAACAACAACTACTACTACTACTGCTACTACTACTACTACTACTGATGGTTTTGGTGGTGGTGGTGGTGGTGGTGCTGCTGCTGCTGCTGCGTCTTCTTCTTCTTCTTCTTCTTCTTCTTCTTCTTCTTCTTCTTCTTCTTCTTGTTCTTCTTCTTCTTCACGTTTTTGTCACCACTGCCTCCAACTCCTCCTCCTCTCCCCCACCCTCTTCCTTCTTATTCTGCTTTGTCAGTGAACGACAAAGCAACGAGTAACAACTAAACCAGGTGATATCGTGAGAGACAGCACCAAGCTACCACCACATCGCTCCTACGACGTATTCTAACATGTACTGTTTTGCACCATCATTGCTCGGAGAGAGTGGTGCAGCGGGGAATGGCTGAACGTTCTGGTCGACATTCGGTGCTCGGAGGAAGGGACAGATGTACACATAGTCAACTTGCAAGTGGCACCATTAGCATTTGGACGCTTAGCTGATTTCTGAAGATGAGGACGAAGCGCCTATGAAAATGTCCTGAATGCTGTGATGTTAGTTCTTGACTCAACTCAACGTAAAGTTTCTCGGCGGAACCTCGTAGTCTTTACCATAGTCTTCGCTGTTTTGCTCTTACCATCTGAATGCACTATACAAAGATTACATTTTGTAACGCCAGGTATTACATTAAGCATTGAATTCACCCACTAACAATAAATACATTAGTGTGGGCCCATGAGAATGAAACCCATTCAACTACAGAAAAGAGCATACACCGAAAGTGGTCTGGATACAGAACCAGAAAAGGACCAAGAAAACAATGGACAGACAACCTCAAGGTCACACTAAGCAAACATTGATACGTCGAAACTAAGGCAACACATCTGGCCTGCGAACGCACGTTACAGAACTCCTTCAATCCCAGAAGGTCGCAACTACACAAGACAAAGCAATAATGACAACAAACACATTCATAGAAGTATTACTTTTATTAGGGTGATGGGGTATAGGGTGATAGGTATGACCCTTTAAAGGAGAAAAGAGGCACCTACTTACCTCATGTAGCCCACGGAACCCCTTTGGTATGCTGGAGTACCCGGTTACGTCACCAACAGGATAACATGAAACTATATTGAGTGAGTGACGGATTAAGTCTGAGAGAACTCACAAGTAGTTGTTGATTATGTTTATAAGTGTTCGACGGCTGGCAATGGATGATGATTTATAGAGAAAATGATTACATTCACCAATCAGCATGGTTGTTGGGAAGAAGGAAAACAATGGAATATGACCCTCTTCGCAGATGTCCAGATAACTAGACACAGAGATGGTGTCATCAGTCGCTACACACTGAGGGAGTTATTGGGGATACGACCTGAGCACTAATAGTGCGAAGTGCAATGAGGATAATCAGGTGACTAACCAACCAACCAACCAACGAACGAACGAACCAACCAACCAACCAACCAACTACCTAACTAACTAACTAATTAACTAACTAACCAGCTAACTAATAACTAACTAATTAACTAACTAAGTAACTAACTAACCTTTACAGGGATCAAATATATACACTTGATATTAAACAAAAGCATTATTAAATTTTCTTAACGTACTCCTAAAACTTGTCAGAAACAAACCAACGTTAAGTTGATTGAGACTAAAAGAATAGCACATCACACGTAGAGCGTTAATTGGGACGAAACGTATTGACGGCAATTCATTCATTCATTCATTCATTCATTCATTCATTCATTCAGTGGCATGTCCTTTGCAGAACCTTGCTCTTATAATTCCACAACTGAGCAGCAGAGTACGCTAAGCATGCCTTGTATAAGTCTATCCTAGATTTAGGGACATGAAGTACGAGGGAAAGTCAAGAGGTAAGTCACAAATGGCTATTGAAAAATAATTAAATATGATAACAACTTGAAACCAGTTTATTTTTATACATACATTGTCCCTTATTATTATTGCAGATAAGTCACACACCGAGCGTGTGAGACGTAAGATGGTGCATGATGGTGGAAATTACCACGTGTTCACATGCACCCACTGTGAACGGACATTTACAGCGCAAATTGGTCTTATCAGTCACATTCGCTACCCCAAAGGTAAAAGTTATTATGCCTTTTTAAAGTTACAAACTATCGTCTGTCAAGACGGCAAAGTGCCAATGTGTATGTATACATTGTCCCTTTATTTCTCAACATAATTTCCATCAATATTGGTGCACTTATCCCATCGTTTTATCAGTCCTCCAAACCGGTCGCATAGAACTGCGTGCTCTGTTTTCTAAACCACGTTTACACTTCATATTCAACTTCGGCATCGTTCGCAAAATGTCTTCCGCCAAGGTGGGTTTTCAGTGGACCAAAAAGGTGGAAATCGCTAGGAACTAAGCCGGGGCTGTAAGAGTGATGTTCCAGAACTTCCCACCTTAGTTGGTTAATTTTCTCCTGAGTTAATCGAGCCGTATGTGGTCTGGCATTGTCATGAAGAAGCAACACTCCTCTAGTCAGCAGTCCTGAACGTTTTCTTCGAATTGCATCATGAAGCATCGATAGAACTTCACAGTACGATTCAGAATTCACATTATTACCTTTCTCCTTGAAATTGGTTAAAAGCACTCCTTGACAATCCCCCCACCCCCCCCCCCCCCCCAAAAAAAAAAACCCGCACAAAACCACGTTGCTCTTTGCCTTTACACTCCGTAAGTACAGTCGCCATTTTAGTTTATACGCTGCGCATGCGCATGAGACACCTAGCGCCACCAGACGAACGGGAATATAAAGTTCGATGTTGCTGTCACCTAATGACACCTGTAGAAAACACCAACTACATTTTCCTGCCATCCCACAGAACTGTGTGACTTACTTATTGACTCGCCATCGTATGCTTTAGGCATTCACTGTGTCTTGCGCTATATTTAAAAAATGGCCAAAGGAAACAGAAGTAGCCTTAAAAACACACGGCGACGTGGAGTTAGTCGATGGTCGCTTTCCCAATTTCACTGTACAGGGTCAACTCATAATCTTCCGTTCCTGTGCCCGTGAATATCACATACACATAATTCCGCACTCTCATCTAATCTCATATTGTCCTCTTGTACCTTGCGGTGTCGAGGTGAAGCATAAACAGCGGGAGTGTGTCCATTTGTGGTCTTCATATTGCCGATCCTGTTTCCATGTGGGTAAGTCCAATTATATTTCTTTCTTTTTTCTTCGAGCAGTAGGAAACATCCCCTGCTGGCTTGCTAGCTTTAGGACATAAAAAAATCTGGTCAAGAGAAGTCCGACCCTCCTGCCGAGCCAGAGCACTATTAGCCCATGACCTCGCGGTCATGGTTTCCCAGTCTACACAGCGAGGGGGTCAGGTGTAGTCTGCGGGTCATCGACAGGTTACTAATTTTCGCTTTTCACCCCTCCTGAAAAAGACTAGACAATCTTAACCGTACTGGTTGCATGGCCACGCGAAGACAACATCTTGTAGACTGTCATTGATGATGAGATAAGATGATAAAAGTGGAATAGACAAACCAACAGCAAGCCGAGGCTTACATGCACAAGGCAACTGCAAGAATGCCAACACAACAATCAATCAATCAATCATGTGCCATGCCGGAAATCGTGAGCGGTCATGACTAGCCATTTCACTCGATCATCAGCGTCGTGGAACAGCTCAGTGTTCCTGTCTCGTCCATGCCATGTGGCCAAGCCATACAGGTATTTTACTCTCGGTCTTCTTCTTGGTTTTTTCCCTTCGATCTTGCCAGCTGTCACCAAGTTCTCCAATCCATTTCTTCTCATAACATATCAAAATTTTTTTGACTGTCTTTGTCTAATTTCTCTAATCAATTTACGATGTTCATTTGTCTCCTGTAGTACTTGGGCATTGGTTTTTCTGTCTGTCCTTGGTATTCTTTGCATTTTCCTCAGAAACCACATTTCTGCAGCCAACACAACAGTCCGCCACTAAAATTACAGTTAGAGAAAAGAGTAGAAACAGAAATGATTAGTATGGAGAGGACATGGACAGGGCACACGGGATAGCTAAAGATAGGAGTATTTGCAGAGGTGTGTTCACGCCCTATTGAAAGATTTAGGGTAAAAGAAGAATTACGAACAAAAGCGAATTGTCAGTTACGAAATGCACTCTCCGGATAGTGTCATGTCAACGTGTTGCTGAAAGCTCAGCTGGAAGTGGCAACCGTCTGCAATGCCAGATCTTCTGTTGCTGACATCGAGAATTATCTCATTTATCTTGAACCGTGTGAGCCTCTGCTGAAAGAGATCAGTGAATTGGAACAAAACAGGAAAACATGCTAAAAATTTGGCCAGCGTTCAGACAAATTGGCAATACCGCAAGCATGCGTATACGTAATTAAGAAATAAACAAACGTAGGGAAATATTACAAGTACTGTACTGCCAATTCATGGGTCTATTCTGGAGGAGGCATCAGCGATCAGGGCTATCAACTCTATCTATTTTTACCATGAAAATGCCATATTCACACCATATAAATCAACGCAAAGCGGTCTGCTTCCGAATCGCTTGCGACAGATTTCAAATCTTCGACTCAGTCATTATGTTGGTGAGTTGTGAAATTGCGCGTCTTACTATACCCTAAGCCTCAACCTCTGTACTTCAGATGTCGCTAAAAGTATATTAGACAAAAGCTACTATCTGCTCATCTTCACGCTAAGAACTACATGAAGATCTGCATAGTGAAAGTAGTAAAGCTGCACTCTACATGAATATCTACGTAGTGAAAGTATTAAAGCTACAAACTACATTGAGATCTACATAGTGAAAGTATTAAAACTACAAACTACATGAAGATCTGAATAGTATTACAGCTACAAACTACATTACGATCAACATAGTGTAAGTATTTAAGCTACATACTACATGAAGATCTACATAGTAAAAGTATTACAGCTACAAACTACATGAAGATCTGCATAGTGAAAGTATTATAGCTACAAACTACATAACGATCTACATAGTGAAAGTATTAATGATACAAACTACATGAAGATCTACTTAGTGAAAGTATTAAAGTTACAAACTACATGAAGATTTACATAGTGAAAGTATTAAAACTACAAACTATACGAAAATATACACAGTGAAAGTATTAACTACAAATTACATGACGATTTACATAGTGAAAGTATTACAGCTACAAACAATATAACGATCTACATAGTGAAAGTATTACAGCTACAAACTACACGAAGATCTACATAGTGAAAGTATTAATGCTACAAACTACACGAAGATCTACATAGTGAAAGTATTAAATTTACAAACTACATGAAGATCTACATCTTCTTCTTCTTCAGCGTTCCGAGCCATTGAGGTTCTTTGCTGCAGATACAATCCGTCTCCATTCGTCTCTCTGGTTGACCTTCTCTTGCCAGTCGTTGATTCCAAGTGCTTGTAGATCTGTATATTTATTATCTCTCCACCGTCTTCTTGATCTACCTAGGGGTCTACGGTCATTTATTTCCTGAGTGTAAGCGAGTTTTGTTTCCCTATTATCTTCCATTCTTTCTATATGCCCCAGCCATTGTAGTCTATTAGCCTTCATGATACCACTGCTTAGCGGGGACTTAAACAGATCATAAATGTCTTTGTTACTTCTTCTTTTCCACTCTCCACTTTGTGTATCCCTAATGGGTCCAAAGATGCGTCTTAAAACTTTGTTCTCATAGGTTAGTAGCAAGGCTTCGTCTCCTTTCCTTGTACTCCAGGTTTCAGAGCCATACAGCACAACTGGTCTGATCAGTGTTTTGTATATTGTGATCTTGGTGTTACGAGATAGCGCCTTTGATTTTAGTAGATGTTGTAGTGCATAGTATATCTTATTTCCAGAGTTGATTCTAGTTTGTATTTCTTCCCTTATGATTGTCACGAGCTCGCCATGAGTTAACCAGATAATAATACCGACGTTTGCTTGGCGTATATTTTCTAGGCCACAACAGTCGTACTAACAGAGTAAACACAGCTGCACGGGATACATGAGGTCAGCCCATATACACATTTGGTGGTGAGTGAGGAGGAAGTGAGTGCGCTGAATCATATATCACTTTGACAAGTCATAAACATATCAGAGGGAAAACGGAAGTACTTAGCACGGAAGTAACAGTTACATATGTCAATTCTGGGTTTCCGGAACATCGAGAAGATTGACGGGGTTATTGGCAACTGTTGTTGGGGGTATACAGGAACTCGCTGGCGTGTTTTGGATGTCTCAAGCAGTGATGACAAATCTAACATGGAGGGAGCCAGAGGGGGGATGGATCCCTGACAGGGGATGATCTGCCAATGTGCCACCTGTGTGTGGGGCATAAAGGATAACGTCACGTGGCCAACTTTGGTAGTTTGCCATATAAACCCGAGTTGGGACCAACTAGGGGGACTTGAAAATGCTCTAGTCGGAGTGCAAAGGCACTGCAGTGCTTAGTGGAAATAATATCTACCGTGTGTTAATTAGTGACTTAATTTTACACGTGCCTATAATGGCAGATGTAGATATGATTGATAGGACTGCAGTAGTGCCATTTAAGGTATAACCTATTATAATATTAGTTCTAATTAATATAGACTGTGGCCTTGTTAAACTATAGTGTGATGATTAGCACTGTTAGTGGAAACTAGTTAGAGGAGAATAGTGATATTAACTCTGCTAGTTAAGAATAGATTAGTGAAGTGTTGATAAGCTTTACTAGTTGAGAATTGAGTAATGAGGGATAATTGGGATTTTCCCGTAGGTGTCCCTGGTGGTCGGGGTTCCGCATTCTGTTTGCTGATATTTTTTGTCTTGGCCTGATGATAACCTATGTGGTCAGTTCATATGTCCCTGATGGGTTCATTATATTTTCTGAGTGAGGCCGATGGCCCACGATCATCTAATAGAGATCAGTGACGGGGAGGCTATCACCAGTTGTATGATTTATTTTACAGGTTCCTCGGGTTGGAATGAAGAACCCGGACCCAATGTAACATCCGATCCCGGATAAATTATGATGTGGAGAGATGGGCCAGCAACTTTCGCAATGGAAGAAGTTAAGACACATTGCTCGGTGGAGTCTAATGGTATATGTATCCTACATGAGTGAATACCAATCGTTAACACACCTGAAGTGATGGAGGTTCAGCCCATGTGGAACTAGATCAGTAGGGACTGATGTTCACAGTAGATGAAACCAAACATTGAAGTGTAGTTGTTCCACGTATCAAGGAAATCAGAACTTTCAGACTATATCTAGTGAATAAAGCAAGCCATTTTATTCTAGATACCTTAACTGTTTAATAGTGAGAACTAGTGAACATTTATCAAGAGACAAAAAGACTTGTTAGTAGGACAGTGTTCCATGTTTGTTTTCACTGCGCCGGAATTATGAAGCCGGAGTTTCTATAAACTATTAGGAACAGTTGCGTTAGGAAATATACTAGTATTTTCCACGGATTATATTTACATGAGATTCAGATCTCATGGTCATCAGAGTTCCTGGAGGAGGACATGTCTGGAGAGAAGGATACGACTTCGGTGAGGTTTTTCGTACTGACTTGAATGATTTCGTGTGATCCTTGCCATGATGTGTACACTATGATCCTGAACTTTGAAGGCTGACACATACATTTATGTTATAATACACGACACACTTTTTCTTCGCATGCACGTCTCATATACGTTACACTTTTCTTTTAATAAATTAGTCTTTATTAATTTTTAGAAGCAAGAGTTGTTGAGTATGTTGCGTTGGGAATTATGAGAGGGGGCATAGTACGACAGTGAGAGAGAGTGATAGGAAAAGGTGTCCATAGGCTGATGGAGTGTGTTGGACGGAAGCTGGTGGATTCTCCAGAATATTGAGAGGAAAAAAAATATTATAATGTGGGTGTCGACTCTCTTCACTCCAGGGACGACACTTTAAAGGAGGACACGACAATGATGTTGGAGCAGTTGAAGATTGCACCCAGTATGTTTCCGTTCTTTTAATGGTCATATTATCTATTTGTATATGGCCATAGTTTTTAGCCATTCCTTCTCTTGAAATTACCATATATTCTGTCTTATCTTGGTTGATAACCAGCCCCATCTGTTGGGCTTTTTCTTTTAAGTGAGTCAATATTTCCAATGTCTTTTGTTCATTTTCCCCTATAATATCTATATCATCTGCATAACCAAGCAGCTTGGATGTTCCTCCAATATCACATTCCTCCTTTACCCTCCTTACAACTTTCTCTAGAGCCAGATTGAAGAGTAGCGGCGATAGTGCATCACCCTGTTTCAAGCCAGATGTTATTTGGAAAGGGTCTGATTTCCTGCCTTTATATGTTACTATATTATAAGTATCTTCCATGCATAGTCTGGTCATGTTGATTAACTTCCTTGGTATTCCAAATTCCCGCATAGCATTCCATAGACTATTCCTATGGACACTATCATAAGCCTTTTTAAAATCCACAAAAATGTTATGGAGATCTCTTTTATATTCCCAATTTTTTCGGCTATTTGTCGTAAGATAAATATCTGATCTATTGTTGATCTGTTTTGTCTAAAACCCGCCTGGTAGTCACCTAATATGTCTTCTGAATATGGTTTTAGTCTATTTAGTAATACTGCGGATAGTATCTTATAGCTTATGGACAGTAGTGATATTCCTCTATAATTTTCACACTGGAACTTGTCTCCTTTCCTAAAGATAGGTATCAAAAATGACTCTTTCCAGTCATGGGGTAATTCTTCTGTCCTCCAGATTTTTATTATTAGTTCGTATAGCTTTAGATGTAATGCATGGCCACCCGCCTTTATAAATTCAGCAGCAATTCCATCAGCCCCAGTTGCCTTATTGTTTTTAAGTCACATTCATATAGGATTTCTTCAAATGCAGGTTCTTCAATTTGTGGTTCACACGTTAGAACCTCTTCCTGTGGGAAAATGTTACTTGGAGCTTCACAAATTAGTAATTCAACAAAGTATTCTTTCCATGTGTTGCACATTTCCTTATTGGTATTTATCATATTCCCATTTTTGTCTTTTAAACCATATGTGTTGTGTTGGTGCCCTCGTTTCATTGACTTCAGTTCTTTAAACAACTTTCTGGATTCGTTTTTCTGGTGATTAGTTTCCATATCTTTGATTATATTACTCATATATTCTCGCTTCTGCTGTCGAACTATTTTTGTAGCCTCTTTACATTCATTTCTACATTGCACTTCCTTTTGGATGTTGTTGATGTAATTTAGCCATAGCTGTCTGGCATTCCTTTTCCTAATGACTGCTTCTTCACATTTTGGATTGAACCATCTGTTCTTTCTATGCGTGGTTAACACACCGAGACATTCTTCTGCAGTAGATTGAATTGTATTCTTGATGTTCAACCAAGTTTGGTCAACGCTTTCCTCCAACGGGTTTTGTAGAATTTCAAGTTTACATTTTATTTCATCTGCAAATTTCTCTTTGACTGTAATTTCTTGTAGTTTTTCTCTGTTATATGTTGGGTGTAACCTTTGTAGTTTAGCATAGAAAGCTCTCTTAAGTTTTATTTTAAATTTTGCCCCAACGAGGAAGTGGTCGCTGTGGCACTCAGCTCCTCTATAGCTTCTAACTTGTTGTATGTTTGATGCATTTTTGTTGTTAATTAAAATGTGATCTATTTGATTATAGGTTCTATTGTCATTTGATTTCCAAGTGTGTTTATGTATATCCTTTCTTTGCAGTCTGGTACTGCTAATCTGCAGTCCTTTGGCTTCTGCTAGGTTGATGACTCTCCATCCATTCCAGATCATCTTCCAGATCATTATAAAAGTCTTCTTTAATATCATCTTCTTTCTCTTCAGTAGGTGCATGTACATTAAGCATCGTTATATTTTTGCATTTACCTTTTATTCGTAATTTACTAATCCTATCATTCACAGCTTTAAAGTTTAGAACGTTCCCCCATAACTCTTTTGTGATGACAAATCCTGTTCCTAATTCATGTTTATTTTGGTTGTTTCCTCCATATATTATAATCATTCCATTTTGCTCTAAAGTACCCTCTCCTGGCCACCTTATTTCTTGAATCGCTGTTATATCCATTTTATACTCAACCAGCTCCCGGGTTAATTCTTCGGCCGCTCCAGCTCGATATAGTGTCCGTACATTCCATGTTCCAAACCTCAAAAGTCCTTTAACGTTCCAAGGTCGTTGTCCAGATAAGTCAGTCCGAAATCAAGGCTCATGTATCTGTTTCCTAACAAAATGGTTTTTTACAAAGGTGGGGATGTTAACCCCACGCTTCAACCCCCAACCTGGAGGACCAGGCTGTTTCTCTTTGTCTGTTCTCTACCCTTTGACCTGTCCGGCTTGGGAGGCCCTGCTGGTAGCTACGCTACCGCCGGCATAGCTCTCAGGGTCATTGAGAAACTCAAGCTCCCCCACCACGGCAAGGTGGAAACACCATCGGGGGAGATGAAGATCTACATAGTGAAAAAAATTAAAGTTACAAACTTCATGAAGATCTACATGGTGAAAGTATTAAAGCTACAAAATACATGAAGATCTACATAGTGAAAGTATTAAAGCTACAAATTGTATGACGATCTACATAGTGAAAGAATTAATGCTACAAATTACATGAAGATCTATATAGGGAGAATATAAAAGCTACAAACTACGTGAAGATCTACATAGTTAAAGTATTAAAGCTACAAACTACATGAAGATCTACATATTACAAGTATTTAGGCTACAAACTATATGAAGATCTACATAGTGAAAGTATTTAAGCTAGAAACTACACGAAGATCTGAATAGTGAAAGTAGTTAGTTAATCGCGGTTCCTACTTCCCTGACTCCACAATGAATACAATGTGTGTTGTAGTTGTCTATTCTAACCAACGGAATGCCATTGTAACAGCTTCCATCTTTATTCTCATGCTGGATGTCGTTGTCTCATATGCCAGACTCTCCTTTTTCAAAAATCGTCCATTAGCCTTCGCAATGACACCCCAACTACTACGTATGTTTCTCACCACTGACCCATCGGTGTAGATGACCATGTCACCCCGATGTGTGTCAATCTTGATCAGCCGCCGCACTTTGAACACGTGAGGCCAGCCATCCATTCTATTACATGACGGCTGCCTATTACATGACGTTGACGGCTGTCTACTACATGACGGCTGCCTATTACATGACGGCTGACTATTACATGACGGCTATCTATTACATGACGGCTGCCTATTACATGACGGCTATCTATTACATGACGGCTATCTATTACATGACGGCTGCCTATTACATGACGGCTATCTATTACATGACGGCTATCTATTGCATGACGGCTGCCTATTACATGACGGCTATCTATTACATGACGGCTATCTATTACATGACGGCTGCCTATTGCATGACGGCTATCTATTAAATGACGGCTATCTATTACATGACGGCTGCCTATTACATGACGTTGACGGCTGTCTACTACATGACGGCTGCCTATTACATGACGGCTATCTATTACATGACGGCTGCTTATTACATGACGGCTATCTATTACATGACGGCTGCCTATTACATGACGGCTGCCTATTACATGACGGCTGTCTATTACATGACGGCTATCTATTACATGACGGCTGCCTATTACATGACGGCTGCCTATTACATGACGGCTGTCTATTCATGACGGCTGTCTACTACATGACGGCTGTCTATTACATGACGGCTGTCTATTACATGACGGCTGTCTATTACATGACGGCTGCCTATTACATGACGGCTGTCTATTACATGACGGCTATCTATTACATGACGGCTGTCTACTACATGACGGCTGTCTATTACATGACGGCTGTCTATTACATGACGGCTATCTACTACATGACGGCTGCCTATTACATGACGGCTGTCTATTACATGACGGCTGTCTATTACATGACGGCTGCCTATTACATGACGGCTATCTATTATATGACGGCTGTCTATTACATGACGGCTGCCTATTACATGACGGCTGTCTATTACATGACGGCTGTCTATTACATGACGGCTGCCTATTACATGACGGCTGCCTATTACATGACGGCTTGCCTATTACATGACGGCTGTCTATTACATGACGGCTGCCTATTAAATGACGGCTGTCTATTACATGACGGCTGCCTATTACATGACGGCTGCCTATTACATGACGGCTGCCTATTACATGACATCTGCCTATTACATGACGGCTGCCTATTACATGACGGCTGCCTATTACATGACGGCTGCCTATTACATGACGGCTGCCTATTACATGACGGCTGCCTATTACATGACGGCTGTCTATTACATGACGGCTATCTATTACATGACGGCTGTCTACTACATGACGGCTGTCTATTACATGACGGCTGTCTATTACATGACGTTGACGGCTGTCTACTACATGAAGGCTATCTATTACATGACGGCTGCCTATTACATGACGGCTGCCTATTACATGACGGCTGCCTATTACATGACGGCTGCCTATTACATGACGGCTGTCTATTACATGACGGCTGTCTATTACATGACGGCTGTCTATTACATGACGGCTGTCTATTACATGACGTTGACGGCTGTCTACTACATGACGGCTGCCTATTACATGACGGCTGTCTATTACATGACGGCTATCTATTACATGACGGCTGTCTATTACATGACGGCTGTCTATTACATGACGGCTGTCTATTACATGACGTTGACGGCTGTCTACTACATGACGGCTGCCTATTACATGACGGCTATCTATTACATGACGGCTGCCTATTACATGACGGCTATCTATTACATGACGGCTGCCTATTACATGACGGCTGCCTATTACATGACGGCTGTCTATTACATGACGGCTATCTATTACATGACGGCTGCCTATTACATGACGGCTGCCTATTACATGACGGCTGTCTATTCATGACGGCTGTCTACTACATGACGGCTGTCTATTACATGACGGCTGCCTATTACATGACCGCTGTCTATTACATGACGGCTGCCTATTACATGACGGCTGTCTATTACATGACGGCTATCTATTACATGACGGCTGTCTACTACATTTCGGCTGTCTATTACATGGCGGCTGTCTAGTTACATTACGGCTGCTATTACATGACGGCTATCTACTACATGACGGCTGCCTATTATATGACGGCTGTCTATTACATGACGGCTGCCTATTACATGACGGCTGTCTATTACATGACGGCTATCTATTACATGACGGCTGTCTACTACATGACGGCTGTCTATTACATGACGGCTGTCTATTACATGACGTTGACGGCTGTCTACTACATGACGGCTGCCTATTACATGACGGCTGCCTATTACATGACGGCTGCCTATTACATGACGGCTGCCTATTACATGACGGCTGTCTATTACATGACGGCTGTCTATTACATGACGGCTGTCTATTACATGACGTTGACGGCTGTCTACTACATGACGGCTGCCTATTACATGACGGCTGTCTATTACATGACGGCTGCTTATTACATGACGGCTGTCTATTTTATGACGGCTATCTATTACATGACGGCTGTCTATTACATGACGGCTGTCTATTACATGACGGCTGTCTATTACATGACGTTGACGGCTGTCTACTACATGACGGCTGCCTATTACATGACGGCTGTCTATTACATGACGGCTATCTATTACATGACGGCTGTCTATTACATGACGGTTGTCTATTACATGACGGCTGTCTATTACATGACGGCTGTCTATTACATGACGTTGACGGCTGTCTACTACATGACGGCTGCCTATTACATGACGGCTGTCTATTACATGACGGCTGCCTATTACATGACGGCTGTCTACTACATGACGGCTGTCTATTACATGACGGCTGTCTATTACATGACGTTGACGGCTGTCTAATACATGACGGCTGCCTATTACATGACGGCTATCTATTACATGACGGCTGTCTATTACATGACGGCTGTCTATTACATGACGGCTGCCTATTACATGACGACTGTCTATTACATGACGGCTGTCAATACATGACGGCTGTCTAGTACATGACGGCTATCTATTACATGACGGCTGTCTATTACATGACGGCTGTCTATTACATGACGGCTGTCTATTACATGACGGCTGTCTATTACAAGACGGCTGTCTATTACATGACGGCTGTCTATTACATGGTGGTGAAGGCTATCTATTACATGACGGTTGCCTATTACATGACGGCTGTCTATTACATGACGGCTGTCTACTACATGACGGCTATCTATTACATGACGGCTGTCTATTACATGACCGCTGCCTATTACATGACGGCTGCCTATTACATGACGGCTGTCTATTACATGACGGCTGTCTACTACATGACGGCTGTCTATTACATGACGGCTGTCTATTACATGACGGCTGTCTATTACATGACATCTGTCTATTACATGACGGCTGTCTATTACATGGTGGTGAAGGCTATCTATTACATGACGGCTGCCTATTACATGACGGCTGTCTATTACATGACGGCTGTCTACTACATGACGGCTGTCTATTACATGACGGCTGTCTATTACATGACGGCTGTCTATTACAAGACGGCTGTCTATTACATGACGGCTGTCTATTACATGGTGGTGAAGGCTATCTATTACATGACGGTTGCCTATTACATGACGGCTGTCTATTACATGACGGCTGTCTACTACATGACGGCTATCTATTACATGACGGCTGTCTATTACATGACCGCTGCCTATTACATGACGGCTGCCTATTACATGACGGCTGTCTATTACATGACGGCTGTCTACTACATGACGGCTGTCTATTACATGACGGCTGTCTATTACATGACGGCTGTCTATTACATGACATCTGTCTATTACATGACGGCTGTCTATTACATGGTGGTGAAGGCTATCTATTACATGACGGCTGCCTATTACATGACGGCTGTCTATTACATGACGGCTGTCTACTACATGACGGCTATCTATTACATGACGGCTATCTATTACATAACGGCTGCCTATTACATGACGGCTGTCTATTACATGACGGCTGTCCTACTAACATGACGGCTGTCTATTACATGACGGCTGCCTATTACATGACGGCTGTCTTTACATGGACGGCTGTCTATTACATGGCGGCTGTCTATTACATGGTGGTGAGGCTATCTATACATGACGACTGCCTATTACATGATGACTGACGGCTGTCTATTACATGACGGCTGCCTATTACATGATGGTGACGCCTGTCTATTACTGACGACTGTCTATTAATGACGGCTGCCTATTACATGATGGTGACGCCTGTCTATTACATGACGACTGTCTATTACATGACGGCTGCCTATTACATGGTGGTGACGACTGTCTATTACATGACGGCTGTCTATTACATGATGGTGACGACGGTCTATTACATGACGCTGTTTATGTACTGACGCCTATCTATTACATGACGACTGTCTATTACATGCGGCTATCTATTACATGACCGACTGTCTATTACATGACGGCTGTCTATTACATGACGGCTGTCTATTACATGATGGTGACGACTGTCTATTACATGATAGTGAGCTCTGCCTACGACATGACAACTGTCTATTACATGATAGTGAGCTCTGCCTACGACATGACAACTGTCTATTACATGATAGTGAGCTCTGCCTACAACATGACAACTGTCTATTACATGATAGTGAGCTCTGCCTACGACATGACAACTGTCTATTACATGATAGTGAGCTCTGCCTACAACATACACTGTCTATTACATGATAGTGAGCTCTGCCTACAACATGACGACTGTCTATTACATGATAGTGAGCTCTGCCTACACTTGACGACTGTCTATTACTGATAGTGAGCTCTGCCTACAAACATGACGACTGTCTATTACATATAGTGAGCTCTGCCTACAACATGACGACTGTCTATTACCATGATAGTGAGCTCTGCTTACAACATGACAACTGTCTATTACATGATAGTGAGCTCTGCCTACCAACATGACAACTGTCTATTACATATAGTGAGCTCTGCCTACAACATTGACAACTGTCTATTACATGATAGTGAGCTCTGCCTACACATGACAACTGTCTGTTACATGATAGTGAGCTTGCCTACAACCATGACGACTGTCTATTACATTGATAGTGAGCTCTGCCTACAACATGACGACTGTCTATTACATGATAGTGAGCTCTGCCTACAACATGACGACTGTCTATTACATGATAGTGAGCTCTGCCTACAACATGACGACTGTCTATTACATGATAGTGAGCTCTGCCTACAACATGACAACTGTCTATTACATGATAGTGAGCTCTGCCTACAACATGACAACTGTCTAATACATGATAGTGAGCTCTGCCTACTACATGACGACTGTCGATTACATGATAGTGAGCTCTGCCTACTACATGACGACTGTCTATTACATGATAGTGAGCTCTGCCTACAACATGACGACTGTCTATTACATGATAGTGAGCTCTGCCTACAACATGACGACTGTCTATTACATGATAGTGAGCTCTGCCTACAACATGACAACTGTCTATTACATGATAGTGAGCTCTGCCTACAACATGACAACTGTCTATTACATGATAGTGAGCTCTGCCTACAACATGACGACTGTCTATTACATGATAGTGAGTTCTGCCTACAACATGACAACTGTCTATTACATGATAGTGAGCTCTGCCTACAACATGACAACTGTCTATTACATGATAGTGAACTCTGCCTACAACATGACAACTGTCTATTACATGGTGGCTTTCAATTACATGACGGGGCTTTTAGAAACATTCGCAGCCATGGAGATCTGTTCTTTATTATAATAATACCAACAGCTCCTCTATTGCGCACCAAGGCCCAAACCATGAGATCTGTTCTGCTTTGCGACATTACCATAAACTCTTTTGTATGTATTGAACCACGCACACAATGGACGCTTGTTTACTGCTACGCCTGGGTGAAAATCATGAAAGGCAACTGTCATCAAGACAGGTATCCAGGTCATTGTTGTGGCACCAAAAGAACATTAACGTCAAGCCGCCGGATGCTTGGTGAGTGTATTGAAGTTTGTAGCCCCGTACAACACATCATTTGGAGTAAGTAACAGGAAACGTGTCCATAAATGAGGGCGGAATCAGGTTACACACCCTGTCAATACGATACGTACGCGTGCGGCTAAACCACATTAAGAATCGTGAAAATCGGGAAATGAAAGGTTGAAGTGACCGGGTGTTGAACTACTTGAGAGCTTTAATGGGGCATTTTAAACTTTGTCATTAAATGTCGTTTTTACGTGTTTATGTTTTGTTTCCTTCTCTTCTTGTACAGGCACAGAGAAGATTTAGAGCGAGGCGTTCTGGCTTTGGAATTATAGTGTAACAGAAAAAAGTTTATGTACTTTCTGTATCATCATCATCATCATCATCATCATCATCATCATCATCATCATCATCATCATCATCATCATCATCATCATCATCATCATCATCATCATCATCATTCTCATCATCATCCAATGTCATAAAGGCTGGCTTGGACGATTATGCCGCTCCACAAATTGCAATCTCCGACGGCATAGATCAGTTCTTGTGTTGACTCCCATCCGTGCCATGACACAAGACTATCAATAATCTTATCCCGCTGTCTTCCTCAATATCTTTCCGGTTGTCACGACATATTCCAGTCTTTGCATGATTTTCTTAGAAAAATACAGCTGTGGTGTCCTCTTAGCCTTCCGTCGGTTTGTATCTAGAACAATATAAAGACAGGAGGATCGACTTCACTGCACGGGGTTTTATCCCACAGGGCTCGGTCTCTTTCCGCAGGGCGACCGGCTCAAAGCGTCGCACTAAGCACGAACTCCGTAGCTCCAGCGACGACCTCCAGAAGTCTCCGAGAATCTTGCACTCGAGAACATAACGTCTTGGCCTGGAATCGAACCTACCTCTGTAGCGCGAGGCAGGCAAAGTAACCACCACGCCAAGGAGATTCCCTATATATCGAACTATACTGTTCAAAAAAGGGAACGCAACATTATTGCAGTTTCAATTGCAAACTTGTACCAACATTTTATTGACAATGCTGATTCGCCCATTGCAGTCGTTTCTGGCGATGCCGGTCCGTAAGATCAAGACCTCTGTAGGGTCTTCAAGCCAAAGACCAGCGTCGTGCAGCCAGTTCCTGACCGTTTGATCTGAATTCGACGGGTTCCTGTGCATTGACTGGACTGTGGAGGACGAAGATGCAAACCGATTCCTAAGGTCACGAAGTTACAAGAAGCGCTCTTAGGCACCAGTTGTGATTCTGGATCTTCTAATGCGCGGCCGGTCTGCCACAGAGCCAGTTTCTTGAAATCACCTCCAAAGGCGACTTCTAATCACATTAAATTCTCTGGCTACTACACTTTGTGACTGTCCAGCTTGTAAACGTCCAATGATGATGAGGCGTTGTTCTGTAGTGAGATGAGCCATACTTGAGCATTGAATTTTCAACTGAATTTATTCAAGGAGCGTCAATATTTTATAGGTATTCAATGATATGGTTAATGCCATGAGGTGTCCTACTCTCGTCATCTAATTTACGATTATTAGTAGCATTCCAACTCGCATGTACATACCAAATACCTCTATTGGTACTGTCTTCATTGGCTCGATCCTGAGTCCGGTACCACCCTGGCACCTCAATACACCAACCCGCACTGGGCCGTAACGGCAAACTCATAACGTTGACGATGATATGCTACAAGCAATAACAGAACGTCATGTCTGTCCCAGTCAAAACCTAATGTTTATCTTTACATGGAATCGTCCTACCGCTGAGTCCTACACTATGCCGGCTATCTGCCGTGTACGCATTCCATGTACGCAACTCACGTTCTGGTAGCGTTCTAAACATTCTCCCAGTGTCATGCTGTTGACATGCACAAGCCTGTATCATCCTTGATCATCAACTGTCACAACTTTGGCACAAAATACTCACAGTATATTTGAATAGCCACTAACTTCTGGTCTATGGCAAGATTTCTACTTCTGGTCTAAGGCGAGACCTCTACCTCTGGTCTATGGCAAGATTTCTCCTATCATTTTCCATCACACATGATCACTGGCAGGACAGATGTCGTTCAATCTCTTGATAGCTTCTTTCCTACTCACATTATTAAAACTGGCTCTTCCTTGATAACTGTTTTCCTATCTTCACTTTACTGGATCACACTCCGATGGTTAGCTCCGTTCACTCGAATTTCCTCTTCTTCACAGCCTGTCTCACTTTCCTTTCTTCCTGCTTGCGTCCTTTGTACTCCACTGCTCTCGCTTCTTTACTTTCCTCGTTGTCCCTGTTTCCTTACTCGCCTCTTGCCCTGCCTTTCTCTCTCTCTGACGTCTTGGTTTCCAAGTCTTGCGTTTTTTCAAACGTCTCCAGATCCTCTATTACAGTGTGAGACAGTTTACATGGCAGTGTCCAGAGAGCTTTTGTGTGTGCAGTAGAGTTTCATGGCGAGTATAGGAACCCGTCACGAGTTGTTGTCACATAGTTGTTTTGTGACCGTTACCGCATTTCACAGTGACCGTGGTCTCCGTGACTAATCGGTTCTGGACGCGATTCACTAATCCCTTATACCGGGTTCAGCTGTGCCTCGGTTGTTTATATTTTTATTCTGAAAGAAAAATGTATGGTGCCGTCGTTCAGAGCCTGACAAACTACAGAACATAAACTTGTCCAGGTATCACGAACAGCAAACATGCCGGGTTGACACTCCTACGTCCCGCGACGACATGCACGAATTAAACTCTTTCAGATTCATGTTCATTGGCACCGTTGCTGTCTTGACAGACGTTAGTTTGTGCTTGTGAAAAGACTAGTAATAACCTTTACCTATGCCTGTAGCCAATGTGACATGATAAGCCAATTTGCGCATGTAATGTCCGTTCAACAGTGGGTGCATGTGAACACGTGTCACTTTCAAACACCATCATGCAAGAACGCATCTTACGTCACTCACACGCTCGTGTGTGAGCTATCTGCAATAATTTTTTCCTTTGTCTTTATTCCATGGGTCCTGATGGTTCCTTGTTATAAAACTCGTATGCTAAACTCTGTGTTAACCTTTTCATGACTCACGAATCATGATGGTACACTTCAGAGTTACCACGAGAAGTTAATGACCACATGGACACAGTCGATAGGTTGACTGATGTCCAATCAGCGAATATCTTTTATAAAAGTAAGACTAAAAATGTTGCGTGTCTTTTTTTGAACAGTATAATGTTGGGGGGTGTACCACATTAGCCGGGTCTGGCTGTGGGGATACGATGTCTGCTTCATTCTCAGAGGCAATCGGACACACGAGGGGGCTTCACATGACAACCTTAAAAGTGTAATATAAATCACAATAACCATGCCATTGTCTTGTAACCTGTCAATACTGTCGTTGAGGATGTCAAAAGTGTACAGCACGTGAAATCATGGTGCAGACAAATACGGTGATGTCATAATGGCAGTTTAAACATGGCCGCCCCACTTTTGACATACACCAGAGAAGAGCAGCGTTCTGTTAACCGTTATTAATTTTTTTTTTAAATTTTGGTCAGTGAAGGGGTGAAACCTATATGAATTCATCGGCGAATGAAGGTCCAGTATGGCGATGCATGCCTGTCATTTGCTCCAAGCACTTTATCGGCGCTGTTATACTTGCATTGAATGCAGCGGTGGCTGCGTCGAAAAACAAATGATGCATTTGATCTGTACGTTTTCAGAATATATTCACGCACTCAAAAATAAAAATAAAATAAAATAAATAAAAAAAATTGTAAAATATATAGAAATTTATGATTGTAAATTTAACCCCCTCGCAAATACAAGAGTGGACATATTTTGCCATAAGTTCTTTCTTAGAATTCACGTCGTTGTGGCGTTGGTGATCATGCTTGTCCACAATCTTCTGTCTCGTACGTTGCCAATTATTTCTTATGTCAACATCTCTCCATGCCATGGTGTCAAACAGTCTAACATTTTCTCTATTCGTCTCCACCTTGCCAGGCACGTAGGTCAGATTTTAAATTTACAAAACTTAACGAACCCGGGGAGGACGTCATAACCTCTAAACCACTCCGAAATTCTCCAAGAGTCTTATGGTAATGTGAAGATATACTCCGTAGCTGTAAATTATTACTGGAATATTCTAAAGTGTGATTGTAAAATCTCACTACACTTTGTATGCAGAACAAATTTTAAAAATGAAGTGCACGATGTCTTCAAAAAATGTGCTAAACATTAATTAGATTAGTTACAATAGTCACTGCTATGGTCTAACGCAGTTTTGGTGAAGCTAGAAATGCAAAAATGAAGTTTCATTCTACAGGTATTATTGGAAAAGGTCACCACGGGCCTTTAGGACATGAACAAAAACCGCACACAGATACCATTTTCGAAACACTTGTTCAAGACCAAAAGAATTCTTTTGTCCGTTGATAACGGTCATTCTGTTTGGATTGCAAAGAATTACTCCAGCAACGAACAGCCATTTGTTGTGGGGTTTTGGCATAAATGTGCTCACAAAGATTGGACTGTGCAAATGTCCATTTTTGATGACATCATAAAATGAACTTCATTTTTCAATTTGTTCTAACTACAAAGTGTAGTGAGACTTTACAAACACCCGGTATAAGAATTCCAAGTCTGACCTTGCAGAATATTTGCCGAGCCCATGTCATCTTTCTATATATGTATGTGAACTCTTTCCCACGTAAATACGAGAATTAGTATACGATTATTTTTATTCTTATTTTTTGGGGGTAATAGTTTGTTGCCCATGTTGTGTACAAACTTCAAAGATGCGTGCATTTTTATGCATTTTAGACATCATACACACAAATAACTCCTCGCCTTGTGAAGTGGCGTGGAACTAATAACATGCGAAATGTTTGAAGATGGGTTCACAGTTTGCCTCGCTAACTAATGCACACCTTCTTGTAGATATACATGTCTGTAAAGCTGAAAACATGTTTTTACTCTTAACATATTCAGTGGCAAGCAAGAAGTAGATTTGAACCAGTCACGGTACACAATCAAATAAACAGACATAATAATGCGAGTCTCCGTTCACTGAGCGTTGAAATTGACTATGATAGTCCTATGAAATAAATAAATAACAAGGTGGCCCTAGTATGGCAATATATCACCCTTCTGTCCAAATGGCAGGTCACATATCGTCACTGAGTCAGTTCAATGATGAGGAGACGAGCTGCTGGGAGGTTTATATGTAACGTTATGATCACATAAATAATATACAAAGAGCAAGAACGCCAGTGTTTGCTGACGTTCATAAACATATAAAAACAAGGTCCCGTATCAGGAACACGCTGTAGGAATGTGAAGGGTTAGGACCTCTCAATTTTGTAGATTTGTGTGAACTAATTGATGTCTGCCGGTCTCCATGGCTAAGGTCTTGCGGATGCGATTCGTGAGGCCGCTCACCTGCGTTCGAAACACAGCTGCGACCGATTTGGCAGCAGACCATGTCGCGCTAGTTTTAACGTGTTGGTATGGGAGGCGATCGTTCAGAAAGCAATGGCAAACTACTGAGCGTAAACTAAACTGGCCAAGACATTAACAATGGCAGATATTTACCTCTCTGTCTTCCCCTTGTTCTTTTCCCCTCAATCTAGCCAGTTGTCACTCTTTTCGCGAATGTATTTCTTCTCGTGACAGAATCACCAACGTTGAGTTCATGAAGGGAACTAGACAAATGCCAGTGAACCAAACGGTAAAGAAAAGACCTTGGTGTTAGGCAGGATATACATTGAAGGAACCTGACAATGGTATAACCAGAAATGCATTTATAAAAATTCTACAGGACAAACAAAACAGGGGAAGACCTAACACACACAGAGAAGAGAAGGAGAAATGGATACTATTGGAAGGACATGGGCGGAGCTGCATGGGATAGCTGCAAATTGGCTGGGGATTGAGTTGGTTGAGTGGGTTGCATGAGAGCCCATATCCCGATGAGGGACAACCGGTGCAAGAAAAGGAAGAGTGCGGAGTGCAATAGGTGGATTTTCCCTCCTGTAGAGAACGACGAGATCTGGCAATGAACCCTTGTCCTTCCCTGCTCATGCCAATATCTTGATTGTTACCCCACGCTTTATAAACATATTCTTTTTCTTTCTTGTCTTTATCCCCCATCGGGTCATGGGCTCTCAACCAACTCAGGCAACACCGTTGTATCTGTAGCTAACTCCTGCAGCTCTGTCTTCCATGGACTCCCTATATAGTTCATCTCTGTATTTAATTCTCTTCTTCGTGTGTTCTTAGGTCTCCCACTCTGCCTGGTTTTCAGGAAAGGGAGTGTCTAGTTATCCTATCCTGCGGTGTTCTCAGTCTGTCCTATTTTGAGGTGTTCTCAGTGTGTCCTAACCTGCGGTGTTCTCAGTGTGTCCTAACCTGCGGTGTTCTCAGTGTGTCCTATCCTGCGGTGTTCTCAGTGTGTCCTATCCTGCGGTGTTCTCAGTGTGTCCTATCCTGCTATGTTCTCAGTGTGTCCTAACCTGCGGTGTTCTCAGTGTGTCCTATCTTGCGGTGTTCTCAGTCTGTCCTAACCTGCGGTGTTCTCAGTGTGTCCTAACCTGCGGTGTTCTCAGTGTGTCCTATCCTGCGGTGTTCTCAGTGTGTCCTATCCTACGGTGTTCTCAGTGTGTCCTATCCTGCGGTGTTCTCAGTGTGTCCTATCCTGCGGTGTTCTCAGTGTGTCCTATTTTGAAGTGTTCTCAGTGTGTCCTATACTGCGGTGTTCTCAGTGTGTCCTATCCTGCGGTGTTCTCAGTGTGTCCTATCCTGCGGTGTTCTCAGTGTGTCCTATCCTGCGGTGTTCTCAGTGTGTCCTATCCTGCGGTGTTCTCAGTGTGTCCCTATCCTGCGGTGTTCTCAGTGTGTCCTATCCTGCGGTGTTCTCAGTGTGTCCTATTTTGAATGTGTTCTCAGTGTGTCCTATACTGCGGTGTTCTCAGTGTGTCCTATCCTGCGGTGTTCTCAGTGTGTTCCTATCCTGCGGTGTTCTCAGAGTGTCCTATCCGTTCTCAGTGTGTCTAGTCCTGCGTGTTTTCTCAGTGTGTCCTATCCTGCGGTATTCTCAGTGTGTCCTATCCTGCGGTGTTCTCAGTGTGTCCTATCCTGCGGTGTTCTCAGTGTGTCCTATCCTGCGGTGTTCTCAGTGTGTCCTATCCCACGGTGTTCTCAGTGTGTCCTATCTTGCGGTGTTCTCAGTGTGTCCTAACCTGCTATGTTCTCAGTGTGTCCTATCCTGCGGTGTTCTCAGTGTGTCCTATACTGCGGTGTTCTCAGTGTGTCCTATCCTGCGGTGTTCTCAGTGTGTCCTATCCTGCGGTGTTCTCAGTGTGCCCCATCCTGCGCATTTGTTCACCTTTTGCTTCACTGAAATTTGTTTTGGTTCTCTCAATGAGCTCCAAGTTGGTGATCATTCATTTCACTTCAACCCCACTACAATGTCCAGACACCAGTTAATGGATGCTTTTATAAACACATTACACAGTATTTAACAGGATCACGAATCCTTTCATCCTGTTGACCTTATTTTAAAATATTCGCTTCATATATTAGCCTGATTTTGTGCGCACAAACACGACTGTAGAAATACATTCGACATGAATTCCGTTTCGCCTTTATTCGCATCAGCGAAGTTACGTATTCGGATGAGACTGTTAATTTGAGAGAAGCGCTTTGCAGTGGCATAGACTGGTGACGGGTAGTTGTGAAAAATGCAGGTAATGGCATTCTTTTCTACTCTTACAAGGTGCCAGGTGATCGACGTTAAGTGAGAATCTGTGTCCCTGGCTGAAAGATGAAAGCTGACAGTGCAGGTGGGGAGTGTTGCTAATTCGAATAGGAGTGTGTTGCTGAAAGGTGGTACTCTGTGTGTGCAGATTATGTAAAGTGTAGGACACAACTCGTATACCATTTCAGAATACATCAGAAGACGAAAAATAACTCTATACTACATATAAGAATAAATAAATAAACAAATAAATAAACAAATATAGGTCAGCATTACCAGATGTTTCTCTAAAGCTCTGCCCAGGCATTGCTGATGGAATTTTGGCCACATTCCAACTCACATACTTTGTCTGTCAAGACTGCAAGGTGCCACTCACAAGTGGCCTCAAAGGGTTCCCCTATATATATATATATATATATATATATATATATATATATATATATATATATATATATATATATATATATATATTCATGTGTAATATACGGGAAAACGGGATACAATGCGAGAGGACAATCCAAGGAGAAACTGTTGGACATGAAACGTGACATTGAAGAAATCAAATATGACATAAGCACAACAACAACAAGACAAACGTAAAACAGAAAACACTTCGCAGCAAAAGCAGTATGCTATGAGAATACAGAAGCAACATAGCTTCTAGCTTATTGCCAAGATAAGACACTCTTGGGAATCAAGTAAATATGCGAACAGACTCATCTATAATTCATTCACAGTGTGGGATCAATTTTCTGGCAATGACAAGAGGTTCACCCCGGCTTTAATGCTACGGGATCGATGCAACCTCATAAATAGGCTATCAGTGATTTATATGCCAACGTAAGAGCTGCCAGTTCAATACTATTCATTGACTCTTCAGTTACATTCGGTTGTGGGATTTATAAGTGCATTAAACTAGTATGGGGAGATCAATGCGGGTCGGGAGTGGGGGAGGTAGCGTAATAGTTAGACGCTAACCACCTACCACCCAAGTGGTCATGGATTCCTTCACATTGGGGAGGCTTCGAATTGTAAAAACTGACCTAGTCTCCCAAGTCGACCCGACTTAAATGTATTGAGAAGCAAAAAACGGAAGTTTGATACTGACATCACCCGTTGAGTGCGAGTTCTTCTATGGAAATATGGGATCTAGCACCATGTTCCGCATGCTCCCCAAGCGTGTAAATGATTCTTTACTTACTTACCTACTATACCCAGTTTCCTTTCAACATCATCAAGTATCATCTCCACATTGAAAGTCATTCAGTATTATTATTTTGTTGTTTCGATCGCTCACTTTGAACTCATCCGTAGTCCATACACGTACTAGGACTTATGCTGCATATGTTTCATGTTCATTTGTTTCCCGGCAAATAAGCCCGCTCTCAATTACCACGACATACATTAATACACAGTAGAATTTCTTCTCAAACGTGAACCGGAATTCTCCCCACGGTAGCTAATTTTGATACAAACCTTCATTACAATTCTTGCGAGATACACCAGCAATTGAGGATCAATTATGCATGATGACTGATTTGTTGTTTGGCTTTGTTGGGTGTAAAACCTCTAGAAAGACTGCGTATTGACTCCTCTATTTGGGACAGTTGTTACTCTCACTCATTCTCTCCTAGGAATTTCACTTAAATACGAGTGAGCTTCAAATGAAAACCTTACAAGTGCAATATAAATAAAAATAACCATGCTATTTTCTTCTAACCTGTCAATATTGTTATTAACGATGTAAAGAGTGCTAAGCACGTGGCATTACGGTGCTGACGAACATGGTGACATCATAAGCACAGTTTAAATATTGCCGCCCCACTTTTGACATGTACCAGAGAGAAGAGCAGTGACGGTAAGTCGTTTGAGACGTTTAATTATTAACTGGCACTTAATAAGTTATGGTGATTTGTTAAATGTCCAGATTTCGCTCCCTCATATTGTCAAGAAGAAATATGCAAGTTTCTATTACCCTGACTACTTTTGTTGCTTCATCTGTTCCGAAAGAATCGTTTTAATTTCGACTAGCCATCTATTCCTCCGTACACGCAGACCTAAGACATGTTATCACAGGCCCACATCAGGAAACTCCTTCGAGACAAATAGTTTATTTATTTTTGTTGTTGTTGTTGTTGTTGTTGTTGAGAGCAATGTTTAATAATGTTTTTAGTTTCTACCATAACATTTTCGTTCGTCCGTCAACCTAAATTTTCAAAATTGCTCACTGTCTATACCTTTTGTCCATCTCAGTGTGATTGTATTCTTAAAAGATTAAATTATTAATACATTTGCATGTTTACCTATACGTCTTTTATTTATCTTTCAAATATATTTCCATATTTTACCTATCCGTCCTCTATTTATCTTTCTCAGCACACATAGATCGACACACTGAGCTATATTTAACTGCAGTGAGAATGTTGTGGTAATCCTCATCATCACTGATGTCATCCTCATCATCATCACTGTGGTCATCATCATCATCACTGTGGTCATCCTCATCATCATCACTGTGGTCATCCTCATTATCACTGTGGTCATCCTCATCATCACTGTGGTCATAACTCACCATCATCACTGTGGTCATCCTCATCATCACATTGGTCATCCTCATCATCATCACTATGGTCATCCTCATCATCACTGTGGTCATACTCACCATCATCACTGTGGTCATCCTCATCATCACTGTGGTCATCCTCATCATCATCACTGTGGTCATCCTCGTCATCATCACTGTGGTCATCCTCATCATCACTGTGGTCATCCTCATCATCACTGTGGTCATCCTCATCATCACTGTGGTCATCCTCATCATCATCTCCGTGGTCATCCTCATCATCATCACTTTGGTCATTCTCGTCATCGTCAATGTGGTCATCTTCATCATCATCATTGTGGTCATCCTCATCATCATCATTGTGGTCATCCTCATCATTATCTCTTTGGTCATCCTCATCTTCATCACTGTGGTCATCATCATCATCATCAATGTGGTCATCTTTATCACCACTGTGGTCATCCTCGTCATCATCAATGTGGTCATCCTCATGATCATCATTGTGGTCATCCTCATCATTATCTCTTTGGTCATCCTCATCATCATCACTGTGGTCATCCTCATCATCATCACTGTTGTCATCCTCATAATTATCTCTTTGGTCATACTCATCATCATCACTGTGGCCATCCTCATCATCAACACTGTGGTCAGCCTCATCATCACTGTGGTAATATTCATTATCATCACTGTGGTCGTCCTCATCATTTTCTCTTTGGTCATACTCATCATCATCATTGTGTTCATCCTCATCATCAACATTGTGGTCAGCC